>PVIA01014062.1:0-28766 GCA_004024845.1 Tonatia bakeri
CTCTGTATCAGGGACTCTATTAAAGTTTATAGCTCTCAGGCAAGAGAAGCATCAGTACATAAATGGTGACTAAAATTGGCTGTGGAGTGAAAACTTGCTGAAGTTATATGGTAGTCACAGAACAAAAGTTAGTTGGTCATTGAAAATCCTATTGAAGTTTTTGAGGTACCATTAATTTTCAAGCATGGCCATTTTTTTTAAATGGCCAATTATTATTTAATATTATTAGTTTACTAGGCTTTTGTATCTACGAATTTTCCCTGAATTTTCATGGATATTCCAGTGGAAAGGTGCAACACAAAATATTGTTTTTCTCCTACCCTTTTCTTCTTTTTTTTTTTCCTCCCCTTTACTCCCAATCAAGCCTTCCCATCCCCCCTCCCTACCTCCCTCCCATTACCACCCTCCCCCTAGCTTTTATCCATGTGTCCTTTAACTTTGATCCTATAAACCCCTCCCCCTCTCCCCCAAAATCCCTCTTCTCTCTCCTATGGTCACTCTCCACCTGTCCTCTAATGCAGTGTCTTTGACTATACCCTGCTTCTTTCTTTGTTTTGTTGTTTAGGTTCCTGTTAAAGGTGAAATCATATGGTATTTATCTTTCACTGCCTGGCTTATTTCGCTTAGCATAACAAGCATGGTCATTTCTATAGCTTAAGGGTAAGAATCTTAAAATATTTAAAAGAAAATTGCTTTAAATATAAAAACATTATTTGATAGCAAATAGAATTAAAAATGTCCATTTTTATAAATTCATATAGGCAGTATTCTACTGGAAAACAAATTAAAAAACAAAGAAATGCTTTGTAGCCAGGTATGTTTTACTATACAACAACACAAATAAGGAAACAAAGAAAGAAAAAAGGAAAAAAATGAAACAGCTCTGAAAGTTTTTAGATTTCTCATAAATGAATTCTACAATCTATAATTGAGTTGATCTTAGTAAATTATTTGTGAATTACAAGCCACAAGTGGTCAAAACAAATAATTTTGCTTTTTTCTGCACAGAAAACTGACATCGTACCAGGTATTATGAGATTATCAGTTAAAATAACTTAATAATTATATTAATTTCTATTTCTTCAAAGTTATTTTGGGATTTAGGGTTGCTTCTATTTTTATCTAAATTATAAGACCAAGTTTTTCATGCATATACATTGAGAATCACAACACTAGTGTTTTTAATTTAATACGGACTACATTTTACCCATAAATCAATTTAGAGCAGAATTTGTGTTTTTATAATTTTCAGTCTTCTAAGCCATACAAATGGTATTCCCCTCCATTTACTTAAGACTTTTTAAGCTTTCCTCAAAATGTTTTATTTTCTCTTTAGTGGCATTGCATAAATATTGAGAAATTTGTGGCTAGACATTTTTAAACTATTTTTAATAGTAGTTTTATATGTTAATTTTGTTATTTATTGCTTACATGTAGAAATACAATTAATTTTATGTATTGACTGAGTATACAGCAACCTTATCAATTCACTTAATTTAAATAATTTCTTTTCAAAAAGGTTTTATTTATTTCTTTTTAGAGAGAGGAGAAGGGAGGGAGAAAGAGAGGAAGAGAAACATCAATGTGTGGTTGCTTGTCATGTGACCCTCACTGGGAACCTGGACTGAAACCTGGGCATGTGTTCCAACTGGGAATGGAACTGGTGACCTTTGGTTCACAGCCCTTGCTCAATCCACTGACTGAGCTACACCAGCCAGGGATCAGATAATTTCTATTTAAATTCTATTTAAATTATCACTATATATATGTCATGCAAATTTGAACATTGAAAGTTTTATTTATTCCTTTGTTATTATTATTTTTTCCTTTTATTGACTTATCATTAGCTAGTTACTCTATTAAAATGTTGAAGAACAGTGGTATCGGCAGTAATGTTTTTTCTCATTCTAATAAAAATTTCAAAACAAAATATTTCAATATCTGACTATCAATTTTTGTACTATTTTCTCTTCCAAATGTGGTGAGATTTTTTATTATAATGGGTGTTTATTTTTATCTTTACTTTTGCATCTATCCAGATGTTTATTTTATTATGATATTGAGTTACATTGGTTAACTTCTTTTATGTTAAATCAACATGTATTTCTGGAATAAATTCAAATTTGTTGAGATATACTCTTTTTAATTTATATATGTCTCATTTGCTAATATTTCTTTCAGATATTTGCATCTATGTTCTGAGAAGCTTAGCTGGCATTATTTTTCTTTCTCTTATTTTTTCCTATAATATTTACATAGTTGTATTTTTTATAAATCTGTTCATTTCAGCTAACAATTCAAATAATGGTATAAACATGTTCAAGTAATCTCATTATATAGTCTATAGGATATACAGTGACCTACTTTTTATTTCTTATAAAGGTAATTTTTCTCTTTTTTTTCTTGACAATTTAGCATGTAGTTTATTAATTTTATTGCAAATGTTCAGAGAAATACCTTGGGCTTCTTTTAAATTCTCTCTCTAGCATGATTTATTTTTCTTTTTTATTAATATGTGTTTTATCATTTCACTACTGTATTTTCTTTTTTGTTATAATTATTATAATTTCTTGAGGTGGAAGCTGAAATTTTTGCATTTCAGCTTTTTAATTTGTTAAATACATGAAATTAGGTCTGTATATTTCTCTGTAAGAATTTCTTTAGCTATATTCCATAGAGTTTGGTATATCATATTTTCATTATCATTCAGTTAAAAATATTTCCTAATTTGAGCTATGTGTTATTTAGAAGTATGTTGCCTAATTTCAAATAATTGAGTATACTAAAAAATTATCTTTTTTATTTATTTCTGGGTAAATTCTACTTTGATCATAACATGTTCTATGAGATTCCAAGCTTTTGAAATTTGTTGGTGTTTATTTTATGACCAGAATTTGTAAATTTTGGTAAATATCCCATATTACTGAAAAATATTATCTATAATGTTAATCAATACTGAACTATAATTACTTAGTCTTTTCCCCAAATGTTATATGTAGTAAATTAAAATGAGGAAAGAAAATCATTCCCATTTCAAGCATATGATTATCTACCCTAAAAATTTTAATTATTTGAATTATCTTAGAAGAAAGTTGGTTCTATAAAACATAAATATATGGAAGTTTACCATTTTCTTAATAGCTTGTTTAGTGGACCCAGCTTTTTCACTACCACAGACCTGCATGGCTTATCTGCCTCCATCAGCCTAGCTGGAGAAGCCTTAGGGATTATTCACTCAGTATTATGATCAGTAGACCCTGATGTCTTTTGGTGCTTGTGTTTCTACCCCCCAAAAGGGCCCACAAGGTCAGTGAAACCTGTAAAAGGGGGTTGTCTGCAAATCAGATCTGTGGGACTGGTTTCCCTAAGGCTGAGAAAAGATTCAGGTCACATGATCTCATTAACTTCCCACAAGAAAAGAGTTGAAAGAAATAAGTATTTTTACATTATTTGCCAAATGATTGACTACATATATTCAAGAGTTAACTGATAAGAAGGAAAGCAGTAAAATTAGGATGAAAGATAGATGCAAATGTATCTGATTTCAAGGTGAAAAACTGAAAATAACATGGTATTAAAATAAATTTGGACTTGATCATAAAAAATAAAATAAAATATAAACAATAATTACCAATTGTTACTTTGCTGGTTTTCACCTAACAAAGCAGGCCCCTTAATGTAATGTCTTTGAGAAGTTCCGCTCCCCACTCACTGTGACTAGCATGGTACTTCAGCAAGTACGATGCAAGCGGAGGCTTGATGAATCATCACATTTCATGTTTGTTATTTTTGTACCACCTCCTCTTGGACTCACTCACTTTGTACCCCCATTTGGTGGGATGTCCAAGCTACAAAGAGTCCAGTAGATGAGTACCGTGGTGCTCTGGTTAAAGCCTTGGCTAAGCTCTCCAATGGTAGCAAACCCTAACTGTCAGCTTTGTGAAGGGACCATCTTAAGTATTCCAGACCTGCTGAGCTCCAAGATGACTGCAGCATCAGGCAACAACATGTAGAGTAGAATAGCCCACCTGAACCCAGTTGTCCCAGAAACAATCAATGTATCTATCTTATCTATCTTTCTATCTAATTTATCAATCAATTATCTATCTTATCAATCAATTATCTATCCATCTATCTAGTAATCTAAATAACTATCTGTTTACAGTATACCTCAACAGGCTTCTCCTTGTGAGAACTTTAAGGCCTATTTTTCTTAGTGTCTGACTGATTCAATAAATGCCAGTTGAGAGCTTGCTCAGTGCCAGGAATTGTGCCAAGTAGAGGAATATAGGCAAAAATGAGCTAATCTTGATGAGTATCAGCAAAAAGAAACTAGTTTAGTAAAAATTTAATGTAAAATAAATAATTTTTATTATAAGATTGAGAATTGGCACTGATATAAATTATTTTGCTTTGAGATCAAATCTGCGTTATAGAAAGTTGTCTCTGACTATTCTAATAGACTGGAGGAAGCAAGAGCCGATGTCACAAAGGCAGGCGTAGGTTTGTATTACCTTGACACCCCTCTCCTACTAGGCCTCAGTACTGGGATGCAGAGTTGAGGAAAAGTGGTCCTGCTATATTATTTTCCAGCAGAGGGATTGGTGTATTTCAGCATATTTTCTGATGCATGATCTAGTTTCTAGTTTTGTTTGTGATCTTAAAATATTCTGATTTATTTGTCTCTTCCTTTCAATACCTTTTAAGCTCTATGTAGCACAGTGAAAAATACATGTGAAACAGTATTTATTGAATAAGCAAATTGATTAATGTGTTTTTCCTAATGGATTGCACGTTGTGGGCCTAAATTTGCTAAAACCTACAGCATATTTTGGATATTAATTTTGTCCCCTAAGATGCCATCAGTACAGTGAGACTTGGCTGTAAAATTAGTTCTCACTGTTCCATGAACTATTCTAAAGTACCTCTCTTGTTACTTGTTTTGATTTGAAGTGCCAATGTTATTTGTGTTTAAGACAACCTGACTCTTCACATTTCTTCATAAATATTTTATAACTGTACTTTAACACCACCATTATGTAACACTTTACATTTCTATAAGAATTATTATTACAATAAAATATGTCCATCTACCTATCTTAGCCATCAGCTTATCTTTAAAACACAGCATTGCACACTACTTCTTGCTCTTCCTAATAATTTGTCTGACTATGATTATGTAATAAAAAAACATTCTATAAATGGTATGTGCAAAGTAATTCTAGAGGTACCATTATGTATCTTGATTTATTGATGATGTACATGTGAAATTATCAATTTGAATATATGTTATAGAAAGTTCAAAAATGCTATTAATCTCACATATAGTATGAGCTCGAATAAGAACCATGGTAATGATGTGCGCTTCTGCATTACCTAAGCTGCTTATACCCACTGCACTACAGTAATTTAAAATAGCTATGCTTATTTAAATCTAATTTTACACCATAAATGTATTTCTAGACTGAATAATTTATGTCTCTGTTCACAAACAACATTTCAATACATTATACAGTAAAGTTAAAAGAGAATATGTGTATGAACTATCATTTCATTAGTAATACTTATATAAGGTATTCATGGTAAAAGTAGAAGTCTCATTATATTTATCTTCTCTGTCATTTCTCCAAAAATTTAGCCATGAAAAATGTAAATAAGCTGTCAGTCTACTAACAATATTTCAAAATAATGATTGCAAGTTTGTGATTCTAAAAGTATACAAGTAGAAATATAGTCAAATATGTTTCTGTATTTTATCCAAAAAATAGCTTAAGTTTGAAAAGAACCTGTTCACTAAAAGTTATCTGTTGCCATTGGCCTTATTCTCAGTAAAAATAATCATATATCATTAGGAATTAATATTATAAGATATTTTGCTACCTTTCTCACACTTATAACCATGAGTATCAAGGATGTGTTTATTTTTTAATATCAAGTGAAAAATTGTTTTGGTCATCAGTGTGACCCACCAAATGTTTTGTTCTTCCAGGTATAATTCAGGATACTGTTTTCCCACCCTCATAATGCTTTCTGTGGTCATGTGCCTGTATATCATCAAAGTCTGAATGAAAGAGAATTAAATTACTTGCAGGTGGAATTTTTAAGAACTAGAGAACAGTGTAATATTCTAGCTTTTTTTCCACTTTCTTCATGGAGAACAGTAGTGCTCATATTGTAGCTTATCTGTCATTCTGGGTTTCCTGGTAGTAATACCATGGAATTGTCAAGGACATGGAGAAGGGTATAGGAGGGTAAATGGTGAAGGGTAGACACTTGACTTGGATGCTGAACACACAATATAATGTAGAGATGATATGTTGTGGAATTGTGTATCTGAAACCTGTGTAATTTTTGTTAATCAGTGTCACCCCAATAAATTCAATAAAAACAAAAGAAGGCATCATGGTACTAAGTCACTGAGTTTGAAGTTACTTGTTACAATAGAAATATTTATCTCAGCTCATAAAAAAAATTAATTTCAATATTCTCTATTCTCACTTCCCCATATATCAGCATCCTTCCTTACCCAATAGGAGATAGCATCATGAGCTTTTCTAACTCTTGAATGCTTACTGCATATGATATAATAGTTCTAAGTGATGCACAGTCATGAAAGAGAACTTAGGTATAGCCATGCCAGAAAATGTTGGAGTTGTTGAATCAAACTGAAGCCAAGGTGAATTCTCACTTCACCCTCTATGCATCTGGCCATTTAAGAAGAGTTAGAAGAAGACTTGTATTTTCCCCATACAACATAATTATAAATTATATAGTTCTAATAATCTATTTCATTAAGAAATGTATGGCATAAAACAAATAAGTCCATATTCATCTTTCTTTGAGAGTTTGAAGGGAGTAGTAGCACAAGCACGACAGCATGAAATAGCACAAACAAAGTCATTTCAAAATTAACATCCATTAATTTAATAAATTACTTAAAATTGTATTTTAATCAACTTTTTAAAACATATTAAAAAGAAATTTAAAGATCACTTTAGGATTCTGTGAAAACATGAAGGGCTTTATATAAAATAGTTGAAGTAACCGAAGAAAGAAAAAGAAGGAAAGGAAAAATAAAACAAGAAGGAAAGTGTGTGTGTGAGAGAGAGAGAGAGCATGAGAGAGAAGCAGCTGTAGGAGTTGAATTTATCTTTTCTAAATTATATAATCTTTACAATTAGGCGCCGGTGTAATTTGCGCTGTATCTATCACTGTAGCAGTGCCCTTGAGGTCTTACCGTTCTACATAATCTAGTAGCCGGGAACAGTGATTTGAGGCAGGAGCATCATGACCTCCTACTGCGTAAAGAAAACCATCACATGTGGCTACTCCAACACCTCCTCTTCTCTTACACATAGGAGCACACATGTTCCACTTATTTGTATGAGGATCATAATATTCCATTGAACTCAAACACGAACTTCCGTCACGACCTCCAACCGAATACAACCTAAAAAACGCAATTGGAAAAACATGATTTAATCATATAGTATGGATGACAAAATGTCGAAAAGTCATTTAAAAATAAATTTTAATTGTAGTGTGAGCCTCAAATATATTTGAAGTACATTTCTTCACATGGAAATTTTTGCTAAAGGTACTAAGTAATTGTGTATGCCCAGAGTTACATCATTCTAATATGCAGTACACCAGATAAAATTAAAACAACTACAATTTTCTACATTATTTCTAGAATGTTACTTAGATTTAAACTGCTTATGACATAATTCAATATGTTAACATGAATTTAAAAAATATTGAGAAATCTACTTAAAATATAAAATAAGATACCTGTACTTCTAATTTTTTTGAAAATGGCCACAGACAATCAAAAGAAAACTGATGATCTTATTTGATCAGCAGTTGATTTGCACTAGCAAATAAATCAGGCCCACTTCTTGTATTCATTCTGTCCCCACAGTTCAGGATGCTGAATAAGTGGAATATCTAAACAAGTATTGTCATCAGATCAGCTTCCTTATCAGTGCTTACACTATAACAAATGTGTCACATAGATAAACAAGACTTCACAGGAAAAGAGTGTGCAGAGATGTTAGTCTGATTGAATATTGCTGAAACTTACTAGTACACTTGTTTTCCTAATGAAAAGTATGTTACATACCCAGGAAAATAAGTACTAAAGCTTAAATGCTACTTAAATCATTTGAAACACACTGTTTATTTCTAATAAAATAGATCTTGTCTGTTTGATCATAGCCATGAAAATTTCACCACGCTGAGGTAGAGTTGCATTTATTTAGTCATTCATTCAAAACATATTCTTGAATGCCTACTTTGTAGCACATTATCTGTAGGGTTTTTTAAATTATATTTCAATTATAGGTGTCCCAATTTTCCCCCATTGCTCTCCCATGCCCCACCTTCTCCCTCCCACAGTCAATCCCATGCTGTTGGCCATGTCCATGGGTCATTTATACTTGTTCTTTAACTAGACTCTTCCCCTTCTTTCCTCCCTTATCCCTTTCCCCCCTCCCCTTTGGTGCCTGTCAGTCTGTTCCTTGTTTCCATGCCTCTGGTTCTATTTTGCTTGTTTTTTTGTTTCATTCATTAAGTTCCACTTATAGGTCAGATAATATGGCATTTGCCTTTTGCTGCTTGGCTTATTTCACTTAGCATAATGCTCTCCAGTTCCATCTATGCTGTTGTGAAGGGTCGGAGTTTCCTTGTTTCTTTCTGCTGCATTGTAATCCATTATGTAAATACACCACATTTTTTTGATCCACTCACTCACTGATGGGCACTTAGGCTGTTTCCATCACTTGGCTATTGTACATAACGCTGCTATAAACATTGGGGTGTGTAGGTTCTTTTGGATGGTGTTCTAGGATTCATAGGGTTTAATCCCAACAGTGGCATTGCTGGGTCAAAAGGCAGTTCCATTTTTAATTTTTTTAATGATTTTATTTATTTATTTTTAGACAGAGGGGAAGGGAGAAAGAGAGGGACAGAAACATCAATGTATGGTTGGCTCTCACACGCCCCCTGGAGAGGTGGGGGGACCTGACCCATAACCCAGGCATGTGCTCTGACTGGGAATTTAACTGGCAACCCTTTAGTTCACAGCCTGTGCTCAATCTACTAAGCCACACCAGCCAGGGCTCCATTTTTAATTTTTTGAGGACATTCCATACTGCTTTCCACAGCGGTTGCAACAGTCTGCATTCCCACCAACATTGTACTAGGGTTCCCTTTTCTCCACAACCTTGCCAGCATTTGTTGTTTGTTGATTTATTAACCATGACCATTCTGACTGGTATGGGGCAGTATCTCATTGTGGTTTTAATTTTCATCTCTCTGATGGCTAGTGATGTTGAGCATTTTTTCATATGTCTCTGGGCCTTCTGTATGTCCTTGGAGAAGTGTTTATTCAGGTCCTTTGCCCATTTTTTAATTGGATTGTTTGTTTTTTTGGTATTGAGTCATGTGAGTTATTTATGTATATTTTGGAAAGCAAACCCTTGTCTGAGATATCACTGGCAAATATGTTTTCCCATATGGTTGGTTCATTCCCTTTTCATTTTGATAACAGTTTCTTTAGCTGTGCAGATGTAGTCCCATTTGTTTATTCTTTCCTTTATGTCCCTTGCCCTAGAGGATGTATCAGTGAAAATATTGCTGTGTGGGATATCTGAAATTTTCCTTCCTATGTTTTCCTCTAGGACATTTATGGTGTTGCAGTTTATGTTTAAGCCTTTTATAAAGTTTTGCAAATATATCCATGAACAAAACAGGAAAAAATCTGCACTTAATTCTTCTGGAGTAAGAGATAGACATAATATACAAAATAAACATATGCATTACTTTTTTATTTAATTTATTTATTTCTCATTATTTTTTATTTTTCAAGTACAGTTGTCTCCATTTTTCCACCACCACTTCTCCCCTCCCCACCCATCCTCACCCCCATCCTCGATCCTCCTCCCACTTTTGATTTTGTCCATGGGTCTTTTATATGTGTTCGTTGATGACCCTTCTCACTTTACCCCCAGCTATTCCCTCCCTTTGGTTACTGTCAGTTTGTTCTTTATTTCAGTGCCTCTAGTTACATTTTGCTTGCTTATTGGTTTTGTTGATTAGGTCCCACTTATAGGTGAGATTATATCGTATTTGTCTTTCACCACCTGGCTTATTTCACTTACCATGATGCTCTCCATATGCATCCATGCAGCCACAAAGGGTAGGAGCTCCTTCTTTCTTTCTGCTGTGTAGTATTCCATTGTGTAAATGTAACATAGTTTTATTTTCCCTCAGAAATAAACCCAAGTCTCTATGGTCAACTAATATTCAACAAAGGGGGCAGAAGCATAAAATGGAGTAATAATAGCCTCTTCAACAAATGCTGTTGGGAGATCTGGACAACTACATGCAAAAATATGAAAGTTGACCAACAGCTTACACCATACATAAGTGTATATACTTCTTAATAAAGTGCTAAATGCTGTAGACACAGAAAATTGAATTGTGGGCAGGAGTGCAACTGGTAAAGGAGAGGTGTTGTTGTTACAATTTTAAATGTATGATTAGGAAATGTATGTCTCGCTGAGAAGATGATGTTTTCTGAAGAAGATGTTAGTGGTTAGTGGTGAATTCAGAAACATCTGTGGGAAAAGATTTAAGGGAGATGGAGTAGGTGAGCACAAAGTTCCAGGAGTGGCATGGGAGCCAGAGTGGCCAGAACACAGGATGAGGGTGGTGTGGCAGATGAGGTGGGAGGCGGGGGTACAGAGTGGACCTCATACAGGTATTTGCAGACATTCACTCTGAGTGAAACAGCAAGCCATGAGATGTTTTTTGAGTAGAAGGATTATATGATTTGTGTTTTAATAAGATTAGATACAAAATGTTTGCCTTACTAGTGGACATTATGCTTAATATATTGATAAATAGGCTTAATTCTATACTTTTCTATTTATACATGAATACACAAGAGGACATTGTTGCTTAGCATACCAAATAACTCAGGTTTTATTTATGTTTGTGCTCTAATATCCTTTAATAACTAAAATATGATAGTTAAACTTATTCAAAGCTTGGAGACTTTTTAAAAAGCTGTTTATATTCCTCTTTGTGCTTGTCATGATGACATGTTTCTGATTGCCCGAGTGTGAGGCTTACGGATATCCCTGTTTGCTTGGTTACTCACAAGTTGTCTGTCAGCTCTCAATCTTGTAACATGTTGGTATTAACCAATAGGAGCATTGGAGACAAGTATTACACAATTCTGCTTGAAAAGGCACGCAAAAGTCTTTATCTTCTTAAACACTTTATGAAATCTGAACTTTATTTATTTCTGTTTTATTTAAATTGAAGATCTAACTCAAAAAAGTATGCTATATCCCTGGCTGGTGTAGCTCAGTGGATTGAGCGCATGCTGCGAACCAGGCATCGCAGGTTCGATTCCCAGTCAGGGCACATGCCTGGGTTGCAGGCCATGTCCCCCAGCAACCGCACATTGATGTTTCTCTCTCTCTTTCTCTTTCTCCCTCCCTTCCCTCTCTAAAAATAAATAAATTAAATCTTTAAAAAAAAGTATGCTATAATCTTGATATGTTACTATTAAAATTTAACTAATTTTTGGAGGAATTTTTTTTATTGGGTATGTTCATATGAAGTACATAGTTTATGTATAAGAAAAGTATCCCTGTCTTTTGTCTATTGTTTTAAAGGAGTCATTGACTTTAAGTTGCTCTATGAATTTATATATATTACCATGATAAATTATAGTATTGTTTTATCTGAACCTAGGGTTGCTGATAATACATTATTTTTATGCAATAATATATCATACATTTTCTTTTTCTGAAATTATTAAAAATTCTAACTTATACAAATATATAGTTATAGCTAAATGTCTATAAAATTTAATAATAATTAATAAAACATATTGTCTATGTTACAGAAGTCAAATATCGAGCCTATTAATACAATCATTTATTTGGAAATTAAGTGTTCCTGTAAAATTCATATTCTATCATTGGTTCTTTAACATAATTACATATATTACAAACCACTATTCATTCAGACTCTCTTCTGTGTGAACCCTCACTAATAAAGTATAATAACATAGTGATTGTCCTTCATAATATTAGGTAATCTGCAGATGTCAAAATTATTGTAATTTTAATAAACAATATAAATTAATGCTTAATATTAAGGGAGATTAGTTGAAAAGAATAAATAGACTAAATTTTCCCTCAGGAACAAGCTGTGCAAAAGAAATGAGAAAATTGTAATTTGTGTGAAAGATACACTAGTGTTCTTTGGAACTGCTTTATGGATCCATTGTTGAAATGAGTAAACATATTTCTATACTTAAAAAAGATTTTGAAATTTGTGTACTTTACAAATATGCATTATTAACCATTATCTATAATCTACTTATTTTGAAATATAAATTTGCTAAGTGACTAAGAATTAGAATGGAAAGATAAATCACATCAGCAATAATACCTAATACTATAATTGCTATGAAGGTGTAAAATAATCAAGGGATATAAACAATATATTCTAAGCAGTTGGAATAAATGCTAGAGGGTACGCAGCAAACTTCATGGGCAATTACCAAAGGTTACCTTCTCTGATCTCCCCTCACAATCTATTTAATTATAGTTTAGATTGATTCTCTTGCTTTGTTGGACTACAATGACAGATTAGAATCTGAAGAGAATCTGAAGAACAGAGGAGTCCGTGCCCTGACAACACAGAAAGTGACAGCTGACAGTTTCACAGTGAGAAAGGAAATGTGACATTTCAACTTAATGTTGAAAGATGAGTAGAAATTTGAAAGGTGAAGAAGTAAGGGAAAGCATTACATACAGGGGAAGCATTATGAGTAAAGACAAGGGGCCTGAAAGGTCAGAGCAGGTGATAAATAAAGAGTGGCAGGTACGTCATATTGATGGAAGAGGCGGTAGCACAGGAGGGGAAAGGAGAGATGCAGCCAGTAGAATGAAAAGATTGAACGGACAATAAAAAGGTCTGTGTCCCATGTGATTGAGTTGGAATTTCATTCTGAGGCAATGAGAAGAGGACCGAAAAAAAAACCAATTGTTCTTAGAATCATCAAGGTCATAGCTCAGTTGTTGTACATACTCACCAGTATTCCCTTGCAAGCTAAACATTGGCAGGAGATCAGAAGTATTCCTGACTTAAGTAAACTCTTCTGGAATTTTGTTGAGAATGGCAAGAATCTGTCTTTCCTACTACTTTCCTTAACATATGTATTTATTCAGCATGCAGATGAGTTTTACCTGAAGTTTAGCAATGAGGTCTCAATGTTTTAAAACCTGGTTGCCATGTACCCATCTAAGTGAGTGTCACATATTTACTATTCTGATAAGTACAAAATAGCAGTTGCAGGAAATAAATATTGTAGCACTTAGGATATGGGTTCCAGTGTGCGTAAAGTGTTTTTCAAGGCATTGAGACCCAGACTGTTTCCCCCCTTGTAACTATGTCATATGTATAGTGTGACCCTTTGTCATGAATTTGAAGAGTCTAAAATTTAACACTGCTTGGAAGCTAAAAGTTTAGCTCACCACAGTTTCATAGGTGCTGCAAGAAGACACCAGAGTTCTGGGTCAGAGAAAAATGACTTTATTACTCACAGCACAATAGGCAGTATTAGCTTCATGTTCATATTGCTTCTTCTTGCCTGCCCACCAAGTCCCACCAGGGCGATACAGAGAGACTCAGGTAAATGCTGCATGCTCAGTAGGTTTTTCTCGCCTTTAAGGATCATTGGGTTTAGGAAATGCTTATTCTTTAAAAGGGGATATCAACAACCTACCCAGCATTTGCTCTGAAGGGAGACATTATGCCAGTCAAGTAACAAATCTGTTCTGCACCCCTAAAACAGTGTTTCTACCTTCTAAAGCTATTTGATTTACAAATATTCTTAATAAGATAGTTGAAAAAAGGTTGCCAATACTTGTGTGGAAAATGTGCAGTAATGCTAAAACCACAAAGTAGAATTGTCTCCAAACCCTCTTGTCCCCGTGTCCTAAGGTAGCCCTTGCTATCACAGCCAAAGCTCAAATAGCAGGATGAATGAAAAGTGGAAGGTGGAGCACATCCTCTGCCTTTAAGATTTCATTTTGTAAGTATCACAACTTCCTTCTTATGTCTCATTGTCCAAGACTTAGTCACATGGCAATGCCTAAGTGGTAAGATGCTGAAAAGCATTCTTATTTTAGGTGACCATGTGCCTACCTAACAATTGGAATTTATATTATTATTTGAAAAGGTGTGCGTGAATATTAGGAGACATGTTGAAGTTTCTGACACAGCACTACACTTGTTCCATCCTTGTGCTGTTGTGCATTCTACGTAAGGTGTCATTTCACTACAAAGGCTAGGTTACTACTCTTTCCTCTCTCATCAATTAATTCAGCTGTGTCTCTACTAGAAAGTGTTTCCTGACCCTGGTTTGTTTTCTGCAGGAAATTTAATGTTATTTACAGTCTGTATCCTAGGCAAAGTTATCTCATATTTGTCATACTTTAACAATAGTGCATATTCCATGGATGGCTATGAAAAGTGCTTCCAGTATCCATATCTAAATGTTTTAAAGTTTTGCTGATTAGCGTGGTATACCAGTTATGATTTTGATTCACAATATGGCTTACCCAGAGGTATGTTCAGGTATCCTTTCCTTTGAATAACAAGATATAAGAATTTTACAACTCCCACTGTAGAAAAGCTTTGAAACAACTCCCTAGATTCATAACCCTGCTTGATCCTTTGTGTCCCAGTTGGTGGAAAACTCTTTAATTTGATCCCAAAAGAAGACTTGTCAAAAGATCCTGCTATCAGAATACTCCATCACCTGCCTTCCAGTGACCTTTTTCAAGAGAGGTCATTATAGCAGTGTCTTTACAGTACAGTGAGTGGGTTGTCAGTGAGCTTACAACAGGTTGTATGACTGCTTTTGTTCCTTGTTACTAAGAAATGCTGATACATGGGGTAAAATCAGTCTGGGACTTGTTCACATTAAAACATGGCTAGTATGCAAGGTTGCGAGTTGAAGTTTGATAGAACATGCCTTTATTTATTAGAATGTGCCCATGTCTCCTATAGGAATCTCAGAACTTTAAATATGCAAATTAATTTGGGTCAATTAATAACATCCAAATCTTGGTAGATTTCAACAACCTAAACCTGGTAGAAATGGTCACTTCTTTTCTTAATCCCTCTATCTTTCCTTGCCAGTTAACACTCTACCACTACTAAAATTCTGCATTTTCTTCTTTGTTGTTATCTATTTCTCTTTAATATTATGTAAGCTCTCTGAAGTCAGATTTGACTATTTTCTTTAATATATCATGGTGGCCACATTATAAAATGTGTTTGTAATTTTAAAAATAAAATTAATAAAGTACTGGTTTTCAGTTCTAGAAAATGGGTGATTTATAAAACTTACCAAAAAATGTACCTATGTTCCACTGAAATAAGATTTTGACAAATGGCACAAGGAATGGAAGGATTAATTTAAATGGGTGAATTTTAAAAGTGTCCATAGAAAAGTACAGATTATATTATGCTTTATATCAGGGGTGTCCAACTCACAGTGTGTGGACTGCAGGTGGCCCAAAATGACTATGAATTCTGTCCAACACAAAATCATAATGTTACTTAAAACATGAGTTTTCTTTGTGATTACATGTCACACTGTACTAAATGTGTGACCCAAGACAACTCTTCTTCCATTGTAGCCCAGAGATGCCAAAAGGTTGGACACCCCTGCTTTGGATGATGGAAAATATTATAAATGATCTCATTTACATAAAAGAAAAAGAATAATATATATTTAATATTTTCTGACACTGTTCTCAAGTCTAACAACCTCTATCTTATTGGTACTGATTTTGCTACACGGAATGTCATCCTCATAAAGAACTTCAGTTATTTTAGGCTTTCACTGTAGAAGGTTGTCAAATTTCCCCAAAGATCAGGTAAACACCTGAGGAGAGAACCTAAGTTATTAAGAAAAAAACAGTGGTAAGAAAATTAAAGTAGTGGTGGGTACGTGAAGAGGCAAAGGGATGGGAACAATCAAAGCATGTTTAGGGAATTGGAGTGAATCAGTATGTCTGTGATGTAGGGTGACTGGAGGGCCAGGGAAAAAGTGAAGACGGGAGAAGACAGGAGAATTCTAAATCATAAAAGACACAGCATTCCAGACTGTGGAGTCTGGTGTTCGCTGTGCTTGTTCTGGAGACCAAAATGAGTTGTCTGTTTTTGCTTACACATTCTAGTACTGAGACATGACTTAAATAATCCCCTTTGAACCACTGGAATACATTTTAGCAATCTATTATTGTGACGAGATTTCTTTGACCAATTATTAATTATTCTTCAACCAGTGATTTTTATAAAATTGAAATGCAACCACATCACTGCCCTGTTTTAATCTTTGCAATATCTTTGCTTTAGCCAAGTTGTTGTAAGACCAGGGGCCTGCTTACTTCTTTCCAATCTCTTAGGGCCACTCCTTGTTATTATATTTCAGCCAAACTCCATTTTTCCTCCATTTATTTGCATTTCACCCTCAATTACTTCACACAAATTGTTCTTTCTCATTACAGTATTTCCCCACTTTCTGAAAATCTGTTAAATCAATCAAGTCCCAGCTTAAAAGTCATTGTTTTCCAGGAGGCAAATTACAAACCTCCTGAGCCTATTAGTATTTCCAAACTCAGCAAGATAGATGTTTCATTTTTTTAAATGTGTGAATCTAAGGTAATACCAATTTAATATAAATTACTAATCATATAAAAGCTTATATAAAATCTGGAGTTACATCTTTAAGAAAAAAAGTGCCAAAGCTTGAATACAAAAATAGAAGCAGAGTCTTGGAAACCACCAAAAAAGTGATGAGCTTTAAGGCTCAGGTTAGCTCCTGTGCTAGGTAGCAGGATGTACTGGAGAAAACCACAGACATCGACACCTGTTCATGGGAACCTTCAAGGTGCATAGACTTCCGGCTGCAATAGCCGAAATTGCACCTTGCAGAAATTACAACTCCCCCATGAATATTATTGACATGATATTTTGAAAGAATGAGTGAATCGTTTTGAATGGAGTCATGAAACTAACTCAGTTGTTTTTGCCTTTTTGTAGAATCTCTAGGGGCAATAGCACACATTCATTAAATTTCAAGCTCTTTATAGATATGCACAGACAGTATCAGGATTGCTTTATGAACTAACTCAGGGATAAAGATAAATGAACAAGAAAGAACTTTTAGGTATAAAGTATAGTTTGACAGAATCAAGCTAAAGCAGAAAGCACAGAAGGAACATAGAGAGAACCACTAGTGAAGGTATTCAGGGAGTCTGAGGTTTTATATGGCCAATCCCCACATTACAATGTCTGTTCACTGTTTTGTTGTGTGTTCTTTATTCATCAAGCAAGTCTGTGGCTGTGCTGGCACAAGACGACATATCTGCTACTTAGCTTAATATGTCTTATTGGAAGTCTGACCAAAATATTTTGTGAAATTGATATAATTGTGCTCTTAAATTCATCAGAATACATGCATTAATTTCCAGCCATAAATTGATTTTTTGTTCTTTCACAACAAATGGTATCATAAGTAATCTAAATTCAAGAGGTTCGGTCACTGGTTTTATTAGCTTTAATTGGAAAATTATTCAAAATGATATTCAGAGAAGCAACAGTCAGGTTAGAATGGCACATTAGTGAGATGTGAGAATAATATAAAAGGGGAAAGACATGTCAGTAGAGATGAGAAAAAAAGCAACTGCCAGAGGGTGATGTTGAAACAGATTTTGCCATGGGTCTAAAGTGAAAGGTCACCATGTAGTGCTTCTGTTTCTCTCTGAGTTAAACAGAAAAAGCAACAAGACATTAGTAGACAGTCATCAAACTACAGAATTTTGAGGCCATTAAATCACACCTGTGTGGGGAGAAAGATTCCCAAACAAAAGCTATATTATTTTGTTTTAAAGGAGAAATATTAATTGAAATAAATGTTTCATAGTTTAAAATATTTCATAGAATAGGATTAAACTTTGGGAAAATGCTCAATTAAAAAAGTGAAAATTTTAGGAGACTTCCAGTCAAGAAGGAGGTGTAGGTAAAGAAAGCTCACCTCCTCACATAATCATATCAAAATTACAACTAAATTATAGACCAATGATCACTCAGAACTGTCAGAAATTAAGTTGAATGGGAGTTCAATAACTACGGAACTAAAGAAACCACCTAAATCCGGAAGGGTAGGAGATGCAGAAAAACGGACACACAGAACAGATGGATCATCACACCCATGTGTTGTGGATAAAAATTTGGGAAGACTATCTCAGGAGTGAAGGGTCCCAGCCCCATACCAGGCACTCAAACCCAGGGTTCCAGGGCCAGGAAGATAAGCTCCCACAACTTCTGTCTATAAAAAACAGCCGGATTTGAGTTGGTAAAAAAAAGAAACTACTGGACTCTCTAGTGGTTCCTCTTAAAGTGCCCAAGCTGAACTTGCCCAGACCCATTCCTTCTGAGCTCCAGCACCACCAGGGTAGCAGTTGAAGGGCACCAGTGGCATATGGGAAAGAACCGAAGTGTCTGGCATCAGAGTGAGAGCTGAGGGACAGCTCTTTGCCAGACAAAAAGGCAGGTAGAGGCCATTGTGCCTTTCCTGAGCCCTCCCCCACCACAGAACCACAGAACATGCAGGCACAAGACATATCTGAGACTCATCAACCTGGCTTATACTGTGTGCCCTGCCTTGGCATTTATAGACCAGCACTCAGCCCTTCTACCTCTAGCTAAGTGGCCTCAGGCCCAGCACTAACAACACCCACCCTTGGATCACAGTTTCACTCCCCCTGGAACCCCACTTCAAGCTCAGCACAAGTAGCAGATATCTGCAGATTGCTTTGTAGCTCATGTTGCATGGTCACATGCAGAACACAGATGGTGGCCGACCCTTACCTGCACCACCCAGAGCCTACACACCCAGTAGACAACTACAAACCACGCTGGAGCACCACCACCTGTCCCTGATCACAGCCATTCCCTGCAGCTGACTGGCCTGGGTAAATCCCTCCCATTGATCTGCTAACAGTAGTCAAGGCTCAACTACAAAAGGAGGGTCTACTCAGCCCCCATGGAGCTCTTGGTGTACATAGAGTATCCAGTTTCAGTGAGAGGGGAGGCTGTGCCACTGGGCCCTTCAGGCTAAGCTACCAAGAAAGGGAGTCATAATGGCTCTACCTTATACACAGAACCAAACGCAGGGAGGGTGACAAAATGAGGAGACAAAGAAACATGGCCTAAGTGGAAGAAAAGATCAAAACTGCAGGAAAAGAACTAAACAAAATGGAAATGAGCAATCTATCAGGTGCAGAATTCAAAACACTGGGTATAAGGATGCTCAAGAAACTCAGTGAGTAGCTCAACAGCCTAAGAACGAGCCAGGCAGAAATGAAGGATATACTCATGGAAATGAACAATGTACAGAGAATCAACAGTAGAGTGGATGAAGACGAGAATCAAATCAATGATTTGGAACATAAGGAAACAAAAAAAAACCAATCAGAACAACAAAAAGAAAAAATCTGAAAAACTGAAGGTACTGTAAGAAGTTTCTGGGACAACTAGGAGCATATAAACATTCACATCATAAGGGTGCCAGAACAAGAAGAGAAAGACCAAGAAATTGGAAATGTTTTTGAAAAAATAATGAGAGAATACTTCTCTGATTTGGTGAAGGAAATATACATGCAAGTTCAGGAAGCACAGAGTCACAAACAGTATGGATGCAAAGAGGACCACATCAAGACTCATCATAATTTAAATACCAAAGGTTAAAGGTAAGGAGAGAATCTTAAAGCAGTTAGTTACCTACAAGGCAGTTCTCATAAGTCTGTCAGAAGATTTCTCAAAAGAAACTTTGCAGGTTTGAAGAGACTGGCAAGAAATATTCAGAATCATGAAAAGCAGAGACCTACAGCTAAGATAGATCTACCCAGCAAAGCTGTCATTTAGAATTGTAGGGCAGCAAAGAGCTTCCCAGGCAAGAAAAATGTAAAGGAGTTCATCATTACCAAACCATTACAGGAAATGTTAAAGGGACTTATTTAAGAAAAAAGAAGAAGGCCAAGACTACAAATAATAAAGTGGTAATAAACACATACTTGTCAACAATTGAACCTAAAAACCAAACTGAGCAGAGACAGAATCATGGATATAGAGATTGTTTTGATGGTTACCGTATAGGAGAGAGGTTGAGGGGAATGGGTGAGGGGGTAAAGAAATACATATTGGTAGTCACAGAATAGCCATGGGGATTGTAAAGTACAATATAGGAAATGGAGTATCCAAAGAACTTACACCCATGACCCATGGACATGAACAATGGTGGGGAATTACCTGAGTGGAGTGGGGAGTGCTGGGCAAGAGGAAGGAAAGGGGAAACATTGGGACAACTGAAAAAACACAATCAATACAATATTAAAGAAGTAAAAAAACATTAAGCACTATCACATTTTGATATTTGGTATGAACAGTGGTATTAGAGTAAAACAGGATTTCTTAAGATATTTAATATTCTAGCTGTCCAAAAAAATATGAGGAACAGAAAAAACAACCTGAATAATAAATTTCATTTATAAGCAATATAAAAGGGGCATTAGAAGAAATTGGATTGAAAATATAGTTATAGTAATATGTGAGATTTATAAGAAATTGGCATTAAGTATTTCAGGAAATTGGTCATTAAGTATTTCATTTATTAGATTTTTATCCTATTTATTTTTAATTGTGTTTAGAAAAGCTCTATAACAAAACACAGATGTATTAAGATATTTCACTAAGCAGTAATACACAATAATTTTTAAAAATCTAGAGTAAGATGAACAGCTTTAATATGGTCTGTGTGTGTGTGTTCTCCTTACAGAATAATGTTGCAAATAAGCAAGAGAGCTAAGGGGTTAAGGATATTTTTCATGCCTGTTGAGAAAATATGGTGTGTCAATGAGATATTCATTTTCTAAAGAATGCAAGAAATGAACCCATTAAGCATTAATGTAAGTGGCAAAAAAATATGACCAACAAAAGAGGAGAGTTACTTTTAAATAAATATTAGAAAAAATAAAAAGGCTAAAGAAAGTATATGCCTTTTTGTATTTGAATTAAAAACATTAACATCCAAGAGAAATGTTCATTCTGTTATTATAAGTTTTACTATCCATAAATATGCCTGCAGGAAAGTTTTTAAACTTTCATTTGATGTAAAAGAATGCAAAATTTTATTATTAACTTCCAAATTAAGTGAGTTTTCAAAAAATACTATAACTGGTAAGAAAAATATTCCTTTAAAAAAGATAAATATTCACAGTAAAATGTTATTAATATGTATATTCTCCATTGAGTAAAATGACAATATTAACATAAATTAAAACATATTTTCATGATTGCTGTTAAGAGGTATACCAAAACCTGAGAAATACACGTTCAGAAGAAAGTTGTAAGTGGGGCATACCTAATTCACACAAAAACAATTCCAAGAAATGTGCTTTGGAAACCTTACACATGACACAAGATGGGAAGTGGTTAGTAAGTTTCAATTCCTCTTCAGACAAATCTCAGTGTAACTAGGAAGATATTGGAAGAAAATTTCTAAGCATTTTTTATATAGCATCCCATTACTATGTGATCAATAAGATGTATATAATTTGAACTCCTTTTCACTTGTACACAATGGTTTTCCAAAGCAGCAATGAGAGTAGGATTATCAATGTTTCTTAACAACTACAGTGAAAAGAAGTGTCTACAGATGTTATTTGATATCAAAGATAGTACTAGTAGAAAGTTTGACAGTTAAAACTATGCTGCAGAGATGTAGCTTTACCCAACACAAAAATGAAACTAAACTGGCAGGTAGCAATTTGCTTCGGTTCTCCATGATTCTGCTCTACTGTTCTTTTCTCAAATAATAGATTTTTGAAACAATAATGGATATCGACAGTAAATAAACTTCTAACAAAATATTTGAGAGTGAGATTTTAAGGACAATTAAGCATACTGACTTTGAGATAAATTACAAGACTTAAATGCTCTGTGACAGGACAGAACACAAAGAGTATATAGAAATATAAACAAAATGAAGCACAGTAAAGTACAGGCAATAGTCTTTCTTCAGCATAAGGACATTGTACCACTCAAGAAAAGAAAATGTATACTTTGCAATTTGTGCTTTTTGGGAAAAAGAAGTAAATTGTGCTTTCAGAAAATTAAGAAAATGTCCCTGGCTGGTGTGGCTCAGTGGATTGAATGCCAGCCTGTGAACCAAAGGGTCGTTGGTTCCATTCCCAATCAGGGCACGTGCCTGGGTTGCAGGCCAGGTCCCCAGTAGGGGGTTGCAAAAGGCACTTTGATGTGACATACAGCCACACATTGCTGTTTCTGTCCCTCTCTTTCTACCCTCCCTTCCCTTCTCTCTAGTAATAAATAAATAAAATCTTTAAAATAGAAAAGAAAAATATTTTATTGAATCAGCTTATACCATATACCAGAATAAATTCAAAATGGATAAAAGACTTAAATATAAGTTGTGACACCACAAAATTCTAGCAGAGCACATAAGCAGTAAAATTTCAGATGTCTCACATAGCAATATTTTTGCTGATATATCTCCTAAGGCAAGGGAAATCAAGGAAAAAATAAATAAATCAAATTAAAAAGCTTCTGCATGGTTAATGAAACTGACACCAAAATAAAAAAGGAAGTGACTGAATAGGAGAACATATTTGCCAATGATACATCGGACAGACACTTAATCTCCAAAAGATACACAGAATTCATATCACTTAACATCAGGAAAAACGATCCAATTAAAAAATGGGCAAAGGACCTGAATAGACATTTCTCTAAGAGTAAATACAGAAGAACCAGAGACATAGGAAAAGCTTCTCAGCATCACTAACCATCAAAGAGATGCAAATTAAAACCACAATGAGATATCACCTCACACCTGCCAAAATGGCTACCATTAATAAATCAACAAACAACAAGTGGTAGAAAGGATGTGGAGAAAAGGGAATCAGAGTACATGGTGGGAATGCAGACTGATGTAGCCACTGTGGAGAACAGTATGGAGTTCCCTCAAAAAAATTAGAAACAGAACTGTCTTTTGACCCAGTGATTCCACTACTGGGAATGCACCCTAAGAATCCTGAAACACCAATTCAAAAGAATTTACGTAGTCCTATGTTTACAGCAGTACTAATTACAATGGTCAAGAGCAGCAAGCAACTTAAGTGCCCATCAGTAGATGAGTGGATCGAAAAACTGAGGTACACTTAAACAGTGGAATATTATGAAGCAGGAAAAAAGGAAGGAATCCCTGCCTTTTACAACAGTATGGATGGAACTGGAGACTATGACACTTAGTGAAATAAGTCAGGTGGTAAAAGACAAATATTACATGATCTCATTAATAAGTTGAATCTAATGAACAAAATAAACTAATGAGCAAAATAGAACCAGAGGCATAGAATCATGGAACAGACCGATAGCTGTAAGAGGGGAGGGGGGAATTAGGGACTGATTGAAAGAAGGTGAAAAGTATAATCAAAGAACATACATGAAGGACCATGGACGTGGACAATGGTGTGGGGATTGACTATGGAAATGGGGGGAGGGCCGGGTGAAGGGGGACAACTGTAATAGTGTAAACAATGAAACACTGAAATCAAGAAAAACAAAAAGTAAAAAACTGAAGATATTTAAACATTTTCATTGAGTCAGCTTATTAAAATTTATTTTATAAAAATATTCACTCAGAAAATTTTTTTTCAGATTAAAAAAGATACATCTACTTACTTGCCATTCAATGCTGCCACTCCAACTGTGCTTCGGGCTATTGACATACTGGCTACAAATGTCCACTGCTGACTTTGGGGATCCCACCTCTCCACTGTATTCAGATAGCTCCAGCCATCATGGCCTCCCACAGCGTAAATTGGGCCTTCAAGTACTGTCACACCTGAAACGTGGGAGAAATGAAAACTGAATGGATTTATTTTACAGTGAGATTTCAAAAATCAAATTGATAGTAAAAACTATGATGCTATTCAGAATAGGCTCTAGTTGTTAGAAAACAATTGCAATGACATAGAAACTATTTACTAAAATTAAATCATTTGATTGCAGTGAGAAAAAATTAGAAGTAAAAGTAAATATTATGACCTAGATGTTTTATAAATTAAAACAAATGTTCTTATTTATGTTCATGTAAAAAAAATTCTGAAAATCAGAGATGATGTATTTTGTGTTTCTACTTTGAAGAATATTTATATGCCATTTAAAATACTTTATTATTTCAAGCAATGTAATGTCAATTTGAACACAACATGGTACAAGCCTATATTTTATTAAGAATTACTTTAATTCCTCCCAGTAATATTTTTATTTTTAAGAAAAATTTCCAAAATATTTTTGATCTTGCCCTTTTGACCCTGTGTTATAAGCATGCCTGCAGACAGCAGAAGTAAACGTTGAATTTGCCTTTCACATCTGACTTCTCAAGTGCTGGCTGCCTTGGTTTCTATCTGATGCCTTCGAGAATTTAATATGTATATTTTATTCAGCTTTTATTATTGTACATTATAAAACGTTTACATTTGTATAAGACTTCTAACATTTTTAATGCAAAAGTTTAAGAAATAAAGTTATCAAATGTGCTAATCTACCATGAATGCTTTGGCTTTGGTTTACACATGTGTTTAAGATTTTCCTCTAGCTCTACCACTTAACACAGGCACATTTCCTCATCTCTTTGTATAGCAATGTTGTCCTCACTGAAGTGAGAGTAGTTACAATGATCTCAGTGTTGTGGTGAAGGTTATATGAGTTAATGCATATAAAGCACTGAGAATCTGATCCATTACAGCCACTCAAGTATGTAAGCTATTGTAATTGTTACTATTATCTTTGTATTCAAGTCTCAGAGAGGATATAAAAGGGAAATTCATTGAAGAGGAGAGGGTCTTATAAGCATATAAAAATTCTTGATGTAAATGGTATTCAGGACAATCAGGATGTTAAAAAATATCTTTGAAAGAAAGTTTCTGACAATAATACTTTAAAATATTTCTAAAAATTTAGAAGTATTTCAAAGCCAAACATTGTTAAGAACATTGGGAATGATAATTCTTGTCATTTACCTATAACTTAAGAACATCATTTTGAAGATAAATTTAACAATATTTTGTGCAAACATTATGATCTAGCTTTTACAGAAATTTGAAATATTTTACAATTAAAACCTATGATTATTATAGAAAGCAAAATACAGCAATTGAAGTATAAGGACTCATAAATATTGCTTATTATAAATCAAGAAAACACCTACTTAAACCATTAATCTTTCAACACACATATCTATTCAGTTGCTCTAAAATAATTAAAAAGCTTTCTGTATCTTCTGCTGTAAGTAAAATAGGGCCTACATTCTAATGAAGAATACAGATAATAAGCACATAAAAATAATGGAAAATGTTATATATTAATATTTTTTTAATTAACTGAAGTATTGTGGGCAAGAATATTAGGGCTGAAGGCAGGAAAAAGGCAGAAGAGTGTTGTAATTAACAGCTCTAGCTTTTGAGAATATTTGGGCTCACACTCCAATACATTTTTACCAGTTGTGTGATGTTGGAAAAAATATCTTTAATTCCTTATATCTCAGTACCCTCATTCTTAAAGAATGCCTACTTTATATAATTTATATGAAGATTAAATATAAAACTTATATAAATATGACTGTAGTATCAGTAGATAGTTAAGTCAGTAAATTTTAATTATTACATAAATAAAATGGTTGGTATGATCTCTCATAGGATTAGTCATTACAGCTGAGATGGTAAGACCTGCTAGCAGGATTAAAAAGAGTATTTGTAAGATACATCACCCCTCTCAAAACTTAAACTCCTCTCTCAAGCATCTCTATTTATAACCTAATAGTTGACCAAGAACTCTATTTCCAGGATTGTTTATTTTACTAATTCAAATTTGTAAATATTTATGAATATTTCAAGAAAAATCAAAAAGACATTTTACAATTTTTTGTACATACTTCATAGTTACAGATGATAGAGATATTTTTACAGATTACCATGGGATTTCTGAACTCTAGATGCCTTATAATGTGATTTACACATTTCTTACAGGTGTGAGGATTCCCTTGCAAAACATCTCATCAAGTGAAGTGAATAATTAGGCCAGAATAATTTCAAAATCAGAATGATACTTCGATTTCTTCCTTATGTGTACTAAAAATATCTTAACAGATGCAGCAAAGCAAGATTAACAACATAAAAATATCTTTCTGTACTATATTCAGGAACAATGCTAAACCCACATTAAAACATAATAATCTAATGAAAATAATATAATATCTTAAAGTTATATTTTTGTGTCTCTAGCTTAATAATCGCATGATTTCTTCTAAAAAACTGTCAAATGTCTTTTTGATGTTTACAGTTACCAAAATCTTTTCAAATACATATAATTGCTTGTATATTTAAACTGTAGCTCTTGCACATATTTTTTTCCCTTGAGAATCATGCAGTAAAATCTCTTAGAATTCTTCCATATAATTTCCCTTGAATATAGTCCAATGAAAGTAGCAAGCCACTCCTAAATTTTAAGTAAAATAGCTGAAGTTAAAGTTAAACATTTTCTATATGGGTTTTAGTTGCTCAGAATATTTTTCATGTAATCCAACAGAATATTCCCACCCTTAACCTGCAGAATCAGAATCTGCATTTCAAGAAAAATCCCCTGGTAATTATATGCATATTAAAGCTTAAGAAGTCCCAGTGGTCTCCGAAGTGGAGGACCTCTGCCTCTGAGGGTGCACAATGCAATCCTTTGGATATGCAAATAATGTATTAGAAATTATATTTTCTTATGCTTTGATGCATATCTTGGCATTTTTATAGAGATTATAGTTTTAAATAATTAATAAACTTATAGTTCATGAAAAACCTATTAGAATAAATAATTAATACATTTTTATAATTTATGAAAAAACAATTGAAGTAAATAATTAACACTTTTATATAATTTATGAAAAACCTATTGGAGTCAAAATTTGCTTACTAATAGGCATACTCATACAAAAATGTTGGAGATTATTGCTTAGTCCCTTGCTTAGCTATCACATTAGCACATACTGATTTCAGGTAAGATGACTGTTTGATTCAAAATGAAAATTATTTTATAATTAGAGTCAAACCCTTTCTACGGAATTCTTAAAGGGGTAAACACTAACCTTCGATTTCTATATTGTCCATGTAGCAGTGACTGACAGTTGACACCCATCCTGTTTTGTCCTTATTCTATCATAATAAAGCCACTAATTTTTAAGAGGACCATAGTCACTCATAAAAAAAATAAAACTTTAGTCTTTTTTTTTTTTTTTTGGCTTGATTCCTCCACCACCCACCCAACACCTCCCCTCACCAAAGAAAAAAAAAACAGGACGGATTTGTAAAAACTCACGGACACAAGCAACAATGTAGTGGTTGTAAGGGGAGGGAATGAGTGGAGGTGGAAGAGGGTTTAAAAAAGGGATAAATGGTAATAGGAAAAACACAATACGATTTTTAAAAAGTCAAAAAGCACCGTAGTCTTTGGCGGACCGGACTGCTGGTTCAATAGATAGTCTGAGCAGCCACACAGGCGATGAGGTGCCCCAGGCCTGTTGCTAACCACAGGGGAACAGTGAAAGTGAAGGCCGCTGGTGGTCTCAGGGTTTTTCAGCTGCGTGCGGGTCCTGCTCTCAGGTGCTCCTACCCTCCCTTTCGCACAAGGAAACATTTGCTCTACGTGAACCATCGCTGTTCTGGGTTTTGCTCTTAGACCAGCTGCCTGCGTTTGAATAGATTCAACTCTGGAGCATTTGACTTCTCTGAATTTTTAGATTATAACGGAATCTTTAGCAATATCCTATAAATATTCTAATTTTGCTTTAAAAAATTCTACACTCCCAATATATATTACAAAATTCAGAGCAATACAAATAATGCATAAGTAGCAAACTGTTTAATTAATTGAACATATTTTTATACTTGAATTCATCTATGAAATGAAGTCTCAAGTTTAGCTTGGGGATCATATAGCCAGATTGGAAAGAGTCATCAAATATAAAAAAAAATTAACATTCAAAGGCATGATATTTTTTGTGAATTACATTAGGTCTTTTTCATTACTATACATGAGCTATTTCAAATCTGAAAAAGTTGAGTTCTTATTTAAAATCTGTCATAAGTAGGTAGACAGCAAAAACTATGGTTACAGATGCTTTAATAACTTCTGGTGTTAAAAAAATGGTCTAACAGTGTATGTGCACATAAATACAGGATGGGATTAGAACTGTTTTTGTAGACTTTAAATACCTGTGGAATCATTGTACCTATCAAATTTTAAAATGTTATTTGTACCACTAAAATCTTTTACTTTTTTTTGAAAAGCATGTGTAGTATCTTAAATGGTAGCCTGAAAAAAGGGTATATCTATGTGCTAATTCCTAGAACATGCTAATGTTACCTTATTTGGATAGATAGTTTTTACAGGTGTGATGAAATTAGGGCTCTTGAGATGAGGAAATCATCTTGAATTAGGCAGGTGAGCCCTAAATTCAATGTGTGCTTATAAGAGAAACACAGGGGAGATTTTAAACACAGAGAGGAATCAATGTGAACAAAAAGGCAGAGATT
>PVIA01014063.1:0-28810 GCA_004024845.1 Tonatia bakeri
AGTTTCAATTTCAGATGTTCGTGGCCCAGAGATAAATGAGCCCTGTGTTCACTGCAGCCATGCATCAGTTTTATATACATGATACATATGTAAATTCACGTATATATTCACATATATATGCAAAACTCAGTAAAGGCATTATTTGTCTTGTCTATAAAGCTCATTATCAATATGCCTTATTCTACCAAATTTGCTCTCTGTCTAAATGAACTGCAGCTTTTTCGACTTCATAAGCATTGTCATTGCAAAAATTTTATTTCTTCCATATATTTTTCTCTTTATTTTATAGAAAAGTGAGTGCTCAGGTATAAATGTTTTCAAAAAGTTCTTTGTAAGAGTGGGTTAAAATATTTACACTTTTATATTTGGGACACTTGGGGGAAAAGTTAAAGATCAGTATAGTTTTCTGTACTGAGAAGCTAATCATATGCAATTTCTATGAGTTCTAATCAAGGAGTTTTGTTATAACATGTGGAAAATGAAGATCAAGGCATGTTTGGGGATAACTTTCAGAAGGGATGACTTTTTTTTAAGTAATGGTAATGACTTAATATCTATTGAATGCTTACAAGGTACTGAGAATCATCACATTTTAAATGCTTATCTTATTTAAGTTCCATTGTAAGTCTATAAAAAATATATGCCTAAGAAATTAAACAAGGGAAGAGAAGGGGGAACAGAGAGAGAGAGAGACAGACAGAGAGACAGACAGACAGACAGAGAGACAGAGAGAGACAGAGAGAGGTGTCAGCCGACATTGTCCAGGTGCCCCGGGCTCACCCAGCTACTCTAAGTCCTGCCTCTGATGCCAGACGGTGAACTCCTGACCATGGAGAGGACAAACAAGAAAGGAGTGCTGTGGAGCTGCAAACACTGATGGAGCTTGGAAATTCTCTTCTCTTAATGCAGCACTGGGTATCTCTTTAAAGTGATCGAACTGACTGGAATGGCGGAAATTTAATAACAGGAAATTAAACCACGTGGTGTCAAAAACATCCTGCAATGAGAAGATTTGACATTTTCCCTCAGCATGCGGACTATTGTTTGAGGATTTACAAGTAACTATTTTTTAGAAACCCAGGAATACATAGACATTTGAAGGAGAAGCAGACAGTGTGAGATTTCTGCAGTGCACACCTGAGACCAAGAACAGTCTGTCCCCCATGATGCACACCACCTCGGCCTGTCAGTGTCACCTCTGTCATTTAAAGCCGCATTTACACAGCTGTCTCCCTGCACTTGGAAACCCAAATATAGAAAAAGCTCATGAATGTATTAATAAAGGCATTGGAAGCTGGGTCTTTTGGTGCCCCCTTCTGGCACGAATTACTACAGAAAATGTTCTGAATGCTGACACAGTTTCTAAAGGTTCAAGGAGTCAGGGGAGATGGTTCTGTGTCTGTTGCAAACGAAAGCATCTCCTCTGAGGTGAGTTTGCTGCGCTGAGGCCCACCAGGGGAAGGAGGAGCTCAGTCGGCCTTGGACACGGGCTGGGACTTGGTCTGCGAGGGCAGCGCCTGCCTCTGGGAACTGCTTCCCAGCGTGAGGGCCGGATGCACAGGGAGGACACTGATGATGATGGGACAGGCAGTGATGACGAAAGAAATCTCTCTGTTTCCTCCAAGAACTGGATGAACGGAATGTTGCCACTGGATGTAAATGTTACTTTTTCCGAGCGAATGAATGCAGGACTCAATACCTCTAACTGTACTGGGATTAACTGCATTTCTTCCGGAACTTTAACTTTTACAAACTACTTCCTGACACTCTCCTCTGCTCTTTCTGTCTCATCAGTACGTCATCGCACAAACCTTAATATTATGCTGTCTTTATTTACCACATGTTCTTCTGCTAAAAATAGAAACAGCATTTCTGGAGGGAAGGGAAGGGAAGAAAGTTTCATTTAATAACGGTGACCTATTTTCCAGAAAACCATTAGCATCTAGTCAGTCCCATTGCGAGTAGAATTTAAAAACAAAATTAGTGGGCCCCAGTAAAGGCACCCTTGGGTCATGCTGGCTCCATCATTGTGCAGATTAAAGAGTGAATCTGACCCTTCACCAGAAACCAAAGTGGAGACTTCAGTGCATTGGCCATGGTGTCACTTACAACTAGCGCCTCCCCTTGTTACTGTTACTAGCAAGAACAGGAAGTCTTTCTTTTTTAAATTTGGAACATCAACCAGTCCCTGTCCTCACATATACTTTAAAATTTTTTTGTAGTTATTTTCCCTTATCTAGAGTTCATTCATTTTTAAAGAAGAGTTATCATCTGAACAATTTTTATTTTTCATTTTTTCACCACCATGTATCCCCCATATGCTCTCTCACCTCCCCCGCCCCTCCCCACACTCATAAAGCGAGCACGTGATCTCTGTAGACTGTACCACAGACCATATAAAACTGTCAGATACCGCTATTTTTTTTTAGCATGGAAGAGAATGCAGGAAGGTAATCAATCTTCCATAAGAAAATTTCTAAAAGAGAAATACTGAGTTTTAAACAGCAAATGGAATTTACTGAAATATTTGTTAATGTATCTAGTTCATCTGAGGCAAAGTTTCAGGATGGTTGACAGCCTTCCTTCTTTCCTTCCTTTCTTCTCTCTCCCTCTTTTCCCTTTTTAAAAAAATTACTGGAAAGTTTTTTTGAATAATTTATTCAACAATCTGCTGTAAACACAAATGAATGAACGGATACAAGGCGTTTCAGCGAGAGAAGTTTCTGGGCCTAACCTCTGTGTGATCTTGAGAAGTCTTCCAACCCCTCCTGTGTTTCCTCTTGCGTCGAGTCAGGTCCGGAGCCCGTCAGCCCTGGAGCCCAGGAGCCTGCGGGCTGCCGGGCAGGGGCAGGTGGGTGGGACGCGGCACTTGCTGTGCTGACCGTGTGCTCGGCAGCTGGAGGAGAGCCTCAGGCTCGCTGAATGAGCAGAGCGGACACCTCTGTGTCCTGTGCGGCCCTCGCTGTCTCCAGGCCACACCAGCCGATCTATGTTTCAGGCTCAGAGGGGAGTGAAAGGCACTCTGATGGCCGGGCTCATCCAAGCCTTTACAGGGGCATCTTATCCATCGGGAGGAATCCCTCGGGGACACAGAGAAGGAGGGGATGCACGGTGAAGCTTGGTGTTTCATGCAGGAGCCCCCCCTGAAGATGAGACGGAAATGGGGGGTCCACGGTTGGTGGAACCCTCCTCAACCGTAGGACCTGTAGCAGGAGGGTCAGTGCGACATGTGTGTGTGTGTGTGGGGGGGCATGTTTACTGATGAGAATTCAAGGAAAACAAAACAAGCTTCCTGCCCGGTGCTGGGGCCGAGGGCCGCTTGCCTTCAAGGGCTCCCACAGACCACGGCAGTCATGACTGATGGCCACGACATTCTGCTACAGAAAAAATGGCGGTCCAAGTCCTGAGTCTTATATACTGAGTAAGGTCTCTAGTACTTTTATACGCCTACAGAAAAAGATTTTTCATGAGCACCATTACAGCCGGAATTGCATCTCCCCTCTTCCAACTTCATACCCCGAAGCTGAAGCCCCCCATGGCAGGTGGACCTAGAGACAGGGCTATGACGGAGGCAAGTGAAGGTGAGGGAGGTCGTGAGGGCGAGGCCCCGCCCCGCAGGCCCGGAGTCCTGACGAGAGAGGGAGAGACCCCAGCTCCGCTCCCTGTGCGTGCAGCTGAGTCCAGTGGCAGCAGGGTGCAGTGAGACAGCGGCCGCCTGCGAGCCGGGAAGAGCAGCCTCCCTGACACTGACACGGCTGGCACCTCGGTCTCAGACCTGCGGCCTGCAGGGCTGTGAGAAAATAGGTGTTCGTTCTTCATGCCACCCAGTCCGGGGTGTCCCGATGTGGCAGCCTGAACCCATTATGACGGACGTGGCAGAGAGGAGTGTGCACAGCTGGCCGCCGCATCTGTGGACTCCACTCACAGCTGAAACAGTGCAGGTGTTGGTGGAAAACCCGCATGGAGGTAGACCTAGGCACGGGGCCAACTGTCCACTCATACACTGAACTACGACCTCTATTCACCTAGAATTCATGGTCATAAGAATATTGAATTCCAAAAAAATAGATCTTACAAACACATTGGGAAAAGTTGTACGAAAATATATACAACTTCCAGAAAAAAATGTTTTTTAGTGGAAAACTGTATTTCTGGTGAAGTAGATATATTTTAAGTGTATGCGTATCATATACTCATACTATGTTTTTTGTACTTTATATGTTACTGGTATGATGGATTCGATCTTGCAGATGTTAACGAGAATGTCCCATGCAAACAAAGCCCGTCTAGGATTCAAACAGCGGCACACTAACGCCAAACACCCTCAGCTCAGCTTCAGCGCACGAGCAGGTCATGCCGTGAACGGACTGTTTTTTAAAGCACCTCCTTGAAAATGTGCTGTGCGCTACAGATCACTTTGGAATAAATTACAAGTGTTTTAAAATATCATCGATGTGCTTTTGAGAATAAGAAAAACAAAGTTCTCAGCCCCTCACTGGCTTGTGGCCTCTTTGATGACTTCACTAGAAGCGTGTTAATTAAACAGAGTGCACACTCACTGACACAGCCGGCCGTTCGAGTCTGCACGGATCGCACTGCGCACATCTGTTGCTTAAAAGGAATGCAGGAGCTGAACTAACATTTTTCTGGGTGCTGCAATGAAAACATGGGGTACTGCAATTTTAACAAAGGTAATTAATTTATAATTTTTAGTAAGTAATTGGGTTGACATACACATTCAGTGGCACCCAAATATAGTATGTGATTTATTAGTAGCCTTTACATCACAGTAAGTGTGACACTATGCAGCCTCTATAAGGCTGATGAAGATCACGGAACCACGACATTCCATTTATAACTGATAAGGGCTGGGTGTTGTCTAAGAGCCTGAATTAAAAATATCTGCAGAACAACCTGTTCGCAGGCACCTTTCACCTAGACAGAAATCATAGAACTCATTCAACACATAAAAAACACTTTGGGAAAGGCAAATATAAATTATTTTTACAGTGGAGAAACTGTACATTTATCTCCTTTGATAGTGCAATTTGATGAAAGTTTTCTATATAAATTTTCACAGAATAATTTTCAAATACAAACGCTATTTTCCATTTTAACTTCAAAAATGTCCACTTCTACCAACAGAGCGTTGAGCGTCTCTTGCCCTTGCTGTTTTCCATGTGCGACCCTTTCACTGAGTTCACACGAGGCTTCCAAGAGCTTCTGGAGCTGCGCGCGACTCCCAGACCTCTGTCTCAGGCCGGGACTTTCCCCACGGACGTCAGACTGCAGATCCCGTTCTGTATCGAATGCCCCACTTGGCTGCCTGACCAACGACTCACACTTCAAACGTCCAAGGAACATCCAGCCTTTTGTTTTCAATGCACTCTGCTGAGAGCCTTCCTCACCCCAGCCGCCAGCCTTTCCCGAGTGGTGGTGGAAGCCGAAAGTGTCAGAACCGTCCTTACTCTTCCCTCAGACCATCCAATCTACAGGGGGTTCTTGTGCTTCTATGATGCGCCCCCATCTCCACAGTTCCCATCACCCTGGTCAGAACAACTGTCATCTCTGGACTCAGCTATCGCATGCCTGCGTCTGCTCTCACCCCCTGCAGTTCACTAAAGGTGCGAGAGTTCTTCTGTGATGGCGTGAGCCCGCCCCTGTCATCCTGCATCAGAACTGAATCACCGCCTCCTGTGAGCCACCCCGTACCCCATTCCTACCACCCCGTGCAGCGCCCCACTGCTTGCTGGATGGGACATTGCCCGACCCATGAGTTGCTTGATGACACCGGTCAGATCACCAGATTCATTAGGCTGAAGCTGGTCCTTCCACAGACCTCAGTGGGACGCCTGCACCTTCAGGGGTCCAGACCACCCCGAGCTTTCACTTAGGGCCCAGGTGTGACTCTCCTCTCCTTTTCCATGGACCGAGGTGAGTTCATCCTCGTGGGCTGAGACCTGCCTCCTCCAGGCTTCGTTCATTTCAGCCACCAGGTGCCCAGGGGACCGAATCCCAGCGTCCCCAGGCCCCTTGGCTGCCCTGACACCCTCGCTTTCACGCCCTCTACTGATCCTGAATCCACCACAACTGCTTTCATTCCACCTTTTCTGTTTGCGTGGCTCACCCAGAGAAAGCCCCGGCTTTGTCACCACCCTGTGCCACGACAACCTGCACAGCCATGGAATGTCACCCAGCACCACCCCACTCCGCTGGGAAGGGGCGTGGGGCGGTTTCCAGGTGTTGAGTACTGCCGTCACTGATAACGCTGGGAGCCCTCCTGCACAGGCATCCGGGCGTGGGGTGCATTGGGGCAGCGAACGCAGGGCGGCCAGATGAAGTGCAAGCACGTTCAGCTAAGCCTGCTTTGGGTCACAGCAGTGCTGTCTTCTAAAACACGGCCCAGCATCCTCCCAGCTCGTCCTCCGCTCTGTTGAACCTGCAGTCCCTCACCAGCAAACTCTACTTCATTGACTTCTTATCCGAGTGTCCCTCCCATTCTGCTCCTCAGACACTCCTGGAGCTCATCTGAAGACATGGCCTCGCCTGCAGCCCTCTCACGTGATGGAGGGGCTGGTGTTTCTGCTGTCCCCACCCCTGGGACTGGGGGCTGGGAGGTCTCCTCCTTTCCTTTGTCGATCTCAAACCCGTGTCCCCGCTGGGTTCCCACGCAGGCCCTCAAGTTGCATTGCCCACACCGCTCATTCTCGTGGTAATCAAGCAGCTCTCTCCCCGAGTGCGGCGCCTGGCTGTCCGTGATCCCCCCACGGCCACCACACTGCAGCGCCTGCAGGTTTTGACAATGTCACGGCTGACACTATAGCACCCCGGGTCCTCCTGCCCTTAACTCGCCTCAGCCGCCCATTCCTCGGGTCAGCCTCAGCGTGGCTCTGGCCAAAACCGGCGTTGACCTGGCTGCCTCATGTCTTCGGGGTCATTGCATCTCTGACCCTCTTCCCAGTTCCTCCTGGTTCCTTCTGTTCCCACAGATGAGCAGTCCGTGGAGCCTCTCTCTGGCCGGCGCCCCGTCTGCGGGGTGCTGCCAGTCTCAGAGCTTTCGGTAGCGTCTAATTTTGGTCAGAATCCCCCATTTGTGTCACTTACAGCTTCGACTCAGACATCAGTTCTAACCGCTGAAGTCAGGCGTCCATGGGCATCTCCGGCCTGACCTGTCCAGAACCGATCTCCAGAAATTTGCCCAAACAAGCCCCACAGGCCGCCTTCCCCTTCACAATTTTCAGCACTTGCTTCTATCTAGTCACCACAGCAAAAACGGATGATGACTTATCTTCAACTTTTCATGATTCTTTCTGTCTCATTCCACATCTGTTCCAGGAGGAAGTCCCCTGAACTCGGCCATCAAACTGGACGAGGACCTGACCACGTCTCCCCGCTGGCTGGCCACAGCCCGGGGCATTGCCACACACAGTGACAGCCCACCCACCATCAGGCTTTCCTGCCTCCACCCTGGCTGGGTGGAGGTCTCTCCTGCACTTGGGTGCAGACGTGGTTCTGATACATTTCTGGATATTCCAATATTCTGTTTATGATTCTTAAATGTCTTCCCTTCCACTCAGCCTAAAGGCAAGGTCCTTGTCACTCTCTGTCATTCCTTTGACTTCCTGGCCCCTCACCTGCCTTCACCCCCCTCCCTTCCCTCGCCCCTGCTGGCCCCACGGGCCTCTCTGCCCACCTGCGAGCTGCCAGGATATGCTGGCCTTCGCTTGCATGGGCTTTCCCTACACCCGGCATCCTTCCTCCTGATGGACACAGACCGATTTTCTCCTAGTCTCTGTCCTCCCTCGATCACTGCACTCTGAGCGACTGACCGCCCTCTACACAAACTGCACAAATCTCCTCTCCTATTGCTCCTAACCTGCCACACTCTGCCGTATCTATTAATACTAGTACAGTAAAATGACGTGTGTCTCTCACCGTTTAACCTACTGTATTTGTCGTTCACTAACTGTCTCCGCCCTCTGTGCTGTAAGGTCGCAGAGAGATGAGGGCGGGCACCTGAGCAGCAGGGCTGCTCGCTGCCTGTCTGGCTGTGCAGTGAAGTCAGCCTTTAGGTCCGTGAACCTCGTGTCCTTCCACCAAGTGCAGCTGCACCAGCGCCTGCTTTCTCCGGGCAAGCCTGGCCTTTGAGCGGCCCCTGAGCATTGCCTTCGAGGGCACTACTGCTGTGGTGCACCCACCTGCCCCACCTGCACTGGCACGCAGGGACCGCGTGGCTGACCGCAGTGCCCATGACCTCGGGCTCTGGAGCGAGCTGCACGGGGCTCTGTCCATCCCTCTTCCTCAGGTCGCCCTGCAGTCCGACCTCAGTGTTCCCTCCTGAGAAGGGATGGCCCTGTCGTCCCTGACAGACGAGGTTACCGGTGCAAACCCTTTCTTACACTCCACTCTAATGACGCTTTTTATAATTGTGATAAAATAGTTGCTTAAGTTGCTTTTTATAACTGTGATGGAATAGTCGCTTAAGTCTCTATTTGTCTCTTCCCAATAAATACGAGCCCCATGAAAACCAGGACTGGCCACGTTATATTTCCTAAGTGTCCATTGATAAGTTGTCAAGTTACCCCAATAACTATTGAAATGTTTAAAAATAATAGCCCATAATCATATGTTGGGTAAATTAATTTTATAGAAGAGCAATGGCTTATTTGTAAATGCTACTTTAGTTGTTAACATATAAACAATTATTTTTTTTGCAGATGAATATTACAAAGCAATCTCAGTATTGCTGATTACCAAGAATATCACACATCAATTTATCACTTAAATTTGAATTTGACAGGATTTGTAGTATATTGTATATTTGTATACATTTGTATAAGCATAAAACATTACAGTTCTTAAATGTTCACTGACTGGGAAATTTTAACTTGTTAAATGGTTGTCTAATCTAACATGAATGTTAAAACTGTCTAATCTGGCTTTGCTTACAAAGTGTCAGAAATAAGGGTTTGCTTTATAGTTATGTTTATTCGGATGTTATTATAAAGTCCATAATTTTTGACATATATTTTTGTAGAAATTATACATTATTAACTCATAATACTGTCATTCAAAATAAGCTATTTCCTTCGATTATATATAAACAAGTCTGCCAGGGATTCCCTAAAGATACAACGTAATCTCTAAAAATTAGAAAAGTAGACTTAATTAGTTTAGTTTACTGAGAGGATCTATAATATATATGGTCTTACTGTCTCGAGAAAGAAAATATACGTCAAAACCACGCTACTCACTGCAAAAGACGCATTCGATCACCCGCTGCGGGGGCCGTGCCTCTCTCCCCGGCATACTCGGCTTTATCTATCGGGAATACTAAGCAGGAGCGGCTTTGTGTCCCTCTCACCAAGAGCAGTCACGCCTTTCTAGTTTGAAACTGGCTATAAAATGTGTCTTTGGCTATCAAATCTCTGTGCTAAGCAGAGCTGAAAATGCTAGCTCAGATTAGCTTTTGAGAGGGCAAATAGCTCTATTTGGTCTTGACTGAGTTTTAAAAGATTCACTTAGGTTAGAAAATTGGGTAAAAGCTTACTGTGTCTGGATTCTACATTTAATAATCTCCTTAATATTTATGGTGAAGGAAACACGTTCTGTGCATTTCGGTCAAAGCTTCATCAGAGGGGAGAATTGAATGAAAATTTATAAATATTAATTGCAGAATAAATGTTTTAGAATAAACAACATTAAAAGATAAGTTTAAAAAATTAGCCATATACATACATGTATATTATCCCTGAGGAGATAAAAAATCTAAGATTTAATAAATATATGATTTTCACGAAATATTTTAATGAGGTTTTACATGATCATCTTACAGCACTATATGAGTTATATTTAATATTTTTATTTCTCTTTTATAAAAAGTGCACCAAATATAGAACACCATGATAGAAATAATACATTGTGTAATCTTCACTAAGGAAACAAATGAACACCTTCTGATGTTGGAAAATCCTGTTAGAAAATTTGATTGACTGGTGGCCTTTTTGCATTGACCAAAGAATGTTATATAAAATAGATATAAAAATAAAATAAAATAAAATATCTACCAGCCAGGATCTAGACTTGCTTAAAACACATTCATTTGACATCATGAATTACAGTTCACATGAATTCACTGTTTCTTTCATTTAATATTTAAGCTGCTATATTAATTTATAATGTGAAGAAAAGATAAGAAGATGGTTCAACATAATGTACATCGATCAGTGTAACAAAGCACATTAACTAAACAAAGGATAAAAATCATATGTTCTTATCAGTAGATGCAGAAAGAGCATTTGATGATATACAACATCCACTTATGATCAGAACACTCAAGATGGGAAAGTCACTCAACACATGAAGGTCACATGTGACAGACCTGCGACCAAAGTCACATTCAACGGTGAAAACAGGAGAATTTTTCCTCCACAATCAGGGACGAGACAGGGTGCCCACTCTCACCACTCTTAACATAGTTCCGGCAGTCCTAGCCAGAGCAATCAGGTAAAAGAAAGAAATAAAATCATCAAAATTGGGAATGAAGAAGTAAAAGTGTCACTTTTTGCAGATGACATGATTCTACATACAGAAAACCCTAAAGACTCCACCGAAAAACTTTCAGAAGCCATGAACAAATACAGTAACGTTGCAGGACATAAAATCAATGTACAAAAATCCATTGTATTTCTATAGACTAACAATAAAATTTCAGAAAAAATGAAAAAGGAAACAACTGTTTTTGCAATTGCAACAAAAAGAATAAAATACCTAGGGAAAAACTTAACAAAGGATGTGAAGGACCTATGTACTGAAAACTACAAAACATTATTAAAAGAGATTGAAAAAATTACAATGAAATGGAAAGATATTCCGTGTTCATGGATTGAAAGAATCAACATAGTTAAATGGTCATATTACCCAAAGGAATATACTAATTTAATGAAATCCCCAACAAAATCACAATGTCATTTTCTAAAGAAATAAAACAAAAAATCTGAGTTGTTATTGAACCACAAAAGACCCCAAATAGCCAAAGCAATCCTGAGAAAAATGAATGAAGCTGGAGGTACCACACTACCTGACTTCAAATTACTCTACAGAGCCACAATGATCAAAACAGCATGGCACTGGCAGAAAAACAGACATGCAGACCAATGGAACAGGACTGAGAGCCCAGAAACACACCCATATGTATATGGCAAATAATTTTTGACAAAGAAGCCAAAAACATACAATACAGAAGAGAAAGCCTCTTCAATAAATGGTGCTGGGAAAATTGGAAAGCCACATGCAAATGAATAAAACTAAACTACAGTTTGTCCCTATGTACAAAAATTAATTCAAAATGGATCAACGACCTAAATATAAGACCCGAAACAATAAATTACAGAGAAGAAATCATAGGCCCCAAACTCATGGGCCTCGGTCTTAGAGAAAATTTATGAATTTGACCCCAAAGATAAGGGAAATAAAGGCCAAAATAAATGAGTGGGACTATATCAAACTAAAAACCTTCTGCACAGCAAAGGAAACAAAAAGGCAGCCAACCAAATGGGAGATGATATTTGCAAACAACAGTTTTGACAAGGGGTTAATATCCAAAACACATCAAGAACTCATACAACTCAACACCAAACAAACCTGTAAAAAACTGGGCGGAGCCTGAACAGACACCTCTCCCAAGAAGACGTCCAAACGGCCAACAGATGTAGGAAAAGATGACCGACTTTACCACCTCCGAGGGAAATGCAGATCAAAACTACAACGAGACACAAGCTCACCGCTGCTGGAGTGGCTGCCCATCGACAAGACAACGATAACGAGTGTGGGAGCGGTTGTGGGGCAAGGAGCCTCATCCGCTGCCGGTGGGACTGTGAACTGGTGCAGCCACTGCTGACGACGGCCTGGAGGCGCCTCGAAAAAGTGAGAATGCAGTTACCACACGACCCAGCAACCCCTCTTCTGGGTGCCCACCTAAATCATTTGAAAACACTTATTCACAAAGAGAGATGCACCCCTGTGGTCACTGCAGCATTATTCACAGCAGCCGAGACCTGGAGACAGCCACGGGGCCCTTCGATAGAGGACCGGAGGGCGAAGACGCGGTGCTTGTGTACAGCGGAACACGTACTGCTCAGCCGTAAGAAATGAGGAGGTCCTACCATTTGTGACGACGTGCACGGACCTTGAGAATGGCACACTAAGTGAAATAAATAAAAGCTAAGGACCATATGATTTCACTCACACGTGGGATATAAAACTGAAACTCACAGACACAGACAGCAGTGTGGTAATGACCAGAGGGAGGGGGTTAGAGCTGGGGTTACAAAGGGTAAAGGGGGGCGAATATATGGTGACTGAAGATGAGCTGTTGGGGTGGTGGGAATATGATGCGATATTCCTGTGGTCACATATCACAGAATTATGCACTTGAATCCTATATGAGCTTATTAACCGATGTCACCCCAATAAATTTAATAAAAAAGAAATTTTACCAAATACCATAAAGTATTAAATAGCAGAAAAGTAATTCTGAATTATTTGACCAATTTCTCCCTGTTTATCATGTTTGCCTTTCCATATGGCAATTCTCGATTCCCCATAAATGATTCGATGAAAAGCATTGAAATGCAAAGGTTGGCATTGGATGGGAAGTGTGGTTTATCCGAAAGGAAACAGATGAGGTGAAAAGGGGTGAAGAAAATCCTTGCAAATAGTGCGTATGGTAGTACAACTTTGTGAACTTTAAGTGTGACTTTTGCCCTGGCCGGTCACACTTATTAGTTTGTCTCTGACATATAATGGCACACACCATCCTATTAATTTCAGGTGCACATTGTCGTGACACGATAGTCACGTACACCAGGATGTCATCCCCGTGACGATCCAGGTGTCACCTGTCACCGTGCAAAGTCACTGCAGTATCACTGACTCTGTCCCCGAGGCTGCGCGTAAGTAACATCCTGTGACTGACTTTATAACCCTAAGATGGTATTAAAGTGAGACAAGTTTCTCTTTAACTTTTAAACTCCGGAGTACATGGGGTTAAAAACGCACAGGCAGAGTTGATCATTAAGGCACTCCTTTCGGGGTTTTTACCGTCGCTCTGTTCTGATGAAGTGATTTGTACGCATTTTGTCCTTTTTGCTGGCTTTTAAAAATATCTCTCTGCATCTCCCATCATAGAAGAGCAAGAGGTAATACAGTCGACACTCAACATTTTATTTCCAAGTGCTTTAAATGCTCTCTGTAGAACGCTTTTAAATAATGCATTTGATTATATAAAATATTCATATCTTCTTTTGAAAAATATTTTGTTTCATGTTCTCCCCTCACGCTGATTAGTTTTATTTATGTCAGAGAGTTTTAAGTATGGAACTAACTGAGAAAGTGTGAAGTCTTGCAGTGATTTCTGGTTTAGCTGTACTGGACAGGACCTCTTCAACGGAATTTGAGGGTAAAAATGTAAGTACTAGGGGAATCATTTTCTAACCTTATCAGAATTTTCAAAAATAGGTGTTCACCATTTTATTCAGTGATGTTAGAAAAGTCAGCTGACATATGAGAAATTTATTTTAAGTTTACAAAGTAACAATAATGTATCATTTAGTTCTTTGGATAAATATAAGAATGTTTCCTTCCAACCACCTGATTTGCCAGGTCCTGGGAGCCACGTGCTGATTGGTCACTGCTGGAAGTCCTTAGGAGCTTGGTCCCCACCGCCCTGTTTTATGACCGTCCCCGATCCTGCCCTCCTTTTAGGAGGCTTCAGCAGAGTGGACTCGACCACTAGGAATTCTAAGGCTCTCAGAATATACTCAGCTCAGGACTCCAAATCCCAGGGAGTTTTTCTTCCCCTGTTGCTACAATATCTGTACACATAGCCGCCCTCCAGGCCAGGGTTGGGCCAAAGCACGTTCACGAGAATCCCCGCTTCACCGTCGACCCCTTTCCTTAGCACACGCCTTCCAGCCCCTCTGCAGCATCCTCCAGTCCCCTGCAGGTGGCAGCTCATGACCCCGTTCACTGCCTCAGGTGCTGTCGCCCATCATTGTTTCCGTCTCCCCTTGGGGACTGCCCGTGCACCTCCATGCTTTCCTCTCTCTCTCCTCCTTATCCCCCCACCAGGCAAGGCCAGTTCTCCCAGGAACCGCAGGCTACATGGCGACAGCTGCCCTTTGAGCCCAGCGGGAGGGACCCAGTGTCGCAGCGGACGGAGGGCAACACCTGGCCCCCAGCAGATGCGCTCCACCCCTCTTCCCCCACCACCCCGAGCTGCCTGAGCTCTTAGCCTTGACGCGTGTCGCCAAACCGCTCACATCTCTGGTTGCCTGCGTCTCTGGTCCACAACTATTGGCCAGCTAATCTGTCTCATTAGATCAAGAAAAAATAAAATGGACCATAACTCTCTTTTTCTTTTCATTGAAAGTACACACATGTAGGCCTTTGCCACTGTTCTCGCTATGATAAAAATCAAACATTTATATTTTTATAAAACTAATTTTCCAGAAAAAAATCTTCCTGCCAAGAGAGTCACGCTGACTCTGAAAGGTGGAGGGACAGAGACATACAGGGGACTTCTGCCAGCTGATCGGCATTCCCAGTCGGCAGTTCATCGCTGTGAAAGCTTTTTTTGCTGTTTTAATTTGGAGAAATATTAAATTTACCATTTCTGCTCAAAACAACTTAAAATAATATGGAATAAAAGTGGTCAATTCTCACTCTGGATTATCATCTTTCCAACCAGCATCCTCTCATTCTAATCCTGTGATCCGCAGAGACAGGAAAATCACTTCGGTTCATGAACTCTCCATTTCTAAAGAACGCCCCTCACGCAGACGCTGAAGTCACAGCCCACTGATGCTCCTGGATGTTGTAGAGGTTTCAGACCTAAATCCTCATACATTTACTTTTTTTAATGGTACATGTTTATATTTCGATGCAGGTGTTCCAAGATGACACGATGCAAATAGAAAATCCTTAGCCGAAAAGTAACATTGCGATAATAAATCTGCATTTACAGGTACACTGATCCACATCCTTTCTGCTATTGGTCATCTTGTTCTGACAACTAGGATAGGGCTTAAATTCTTTTGTTCAAATCATTACGCTGAAACGGAGCTTTAACCACAAGCTGAACACATTTTGGGAACATATTTTATTTTGTTTCCTGGGTTGGCCCTTGGCTGTATCTTTGTTGTGAGTGCTCAGAGCTCGGACGCAAAGTCCGGGAGCTAGGGAATCAATGCGTCTGGCATGGTGTTGGTGTAACTTCCTAATGGCCTTACCAAGAAAAGCCCTTCTCTTACCGAAATAGATAAAGCCCAAGGTTCCCAGCACCGGTCACCGTTTTGGGGTCCGGCTTTATAATCCCATAAACGAACTCTTCTTATTTCAGGGAAAACAACTTCCTTTTACTGGCTGTGTTGTCAGAATGAGAAACTGCCCAAGGCTGAATCCACACCGCCTAGTGCCCTGCCCTGACCTGGCCTCTAGCCCCCGGGGCACTCAGCGGGGACCTTCTGCAGTTTGGCTTTCTGTGGAATCAGGAGCCGTGCTCCGCCATGTCTGAAAATATTAAAGGAGAAATTCCAGGACTGTTTTATAAGATGTCAATTGTCCACCCTTCTGAGTAGCATGGTGCACTCTCCCTTGGCCCCCTCTTTTCTGCCCAGGACCGAGTCACCCCAGGTCTGGTGTCTCCACCTCACTTCATCTCGGCACTCGGGTGTGCATGCTCTCACGGTGTCAGAAGAAGAAGATGAGCACAGCACAGTGAGATGTTTTAGAGAGAGAGAGAGAATTCACAGAATGCATATTTAAGTACATTGTTATCATCATTCTCTTTCATTAGTTGTTAATCTCTTACTGTGCCTAATTGTGGTTTACGCTTCAGCACACGTGTGCACCTGTAGGAAAACAGTGTCTCTGGGGTTTTGGTGCCCTCCACCGGTCAGCCCCGCACTGGGAGTGTTGGGACTTACCCCTGTGGGGCTGGGGGCATCACTGCACTATGCCAGCCAAATGAGACTGCAGTGCCCGGGGACGGGGTGGATGTTGACTTGGCTTAACCTGCCCTGAGTCTGCTCAGCTGGGTGACTTTTGGCCTCTGAAATATGAAAGTGACAAAAGCACGTTAGTGTTTCCAACGGACAGTTTGATATAAATTAAAATTGCTTTGTCATTGTAAGCCACATTATTATAGCTATAGGGGATCATGAAATATTTAAACTTGACAAAATATTTTATAAGATAAAAGGCGATAGCATTTAATAACACCTCATTGGGTCAATTTGGGAAAACAGCCATGGCAGTAAAAACGTGACACACAATAAGAGGTGAGTCCTGCCTTTCCCTGAAGCTGTTACCACGCAGAACGCGCAGGTCAACTAGCAGGAGGTCACACCCCAGAAGAAAAGCGAGTGAGGGGGTGAAAGGGGTGGCTCCCTGTGGCCCTGTTTTAAAGGTTGTTTTCATTGTGATGTCATCTCTTCTTTTATGTCACCCTGCTTCAATCACCTTCATGCAATGCACATGTCACTTCCAAGTCCCTTTTCCACAAATATTTGCAAGAATGTCTTTTTTGGGAAACATATGAGTAATCACCATTTGCCTGGCATCAGTTATAAGTCGATTGATAATTGTATTAATCCTGATTATCTTTTAAGCAATTATAATTTAAAATTTCTTGACCGGTAAATTGGAAACCGTGTAGTTAGTGTGAGCCGAGGACGAGCTGTCTTTTCCCCTCTGAGCAGCTCCTCAGCGCCTGCTGGAGGGACGCTCACTCCGGGAGGCCTGTGAGCTGCTGGCTGAGTTCCAGCCGAATGCGTGTCCGCAGCGCTTCTCTGAGACCAATCCCGTGGTTACTGCGAAAACCTGCTACGGCCGACCACGACTGAGTTTGCTGTGGGCCTCTTCCTTCCTGCGTCACAATTTTAGGAATTCTAAACAGATGCAATGTTCGCTCATTGGTGCATTTTATAGGACGCACTCGTATAGAGAGACGCAGGGAGTCGGAGGTGCGGACCAGGAAGTCGTGATTCCTGCGCTCCGTGCGGACCGGCCTGTTTCCGCGCCTCCCAACCTTCGAGCGACTTTGTACTCACCTCTTAGAATGTGTGTGTGTGTTTACAATCTTTAAGGGATTGTGAAGCTCTGATTTCTTGTTTCTGAGCAGCCTGATATGTGAAAATTAATAAAAGATAACACGAAAACACAAAAAAATAGACCATCAAACCACAGAAATCCTACGGTTTGCACTGTAAGAGTTCTCCAAGAGGTAGCGTGTTCCAGCACCTTAGAGGAGGGCAGCGCCTGCGCGGAGCGCCCCCAGCAGCTCTGACGTCACACCGCTCCCCATTGACACCCGACCATGCCGCCCAGGCCCGCAGCCTGGTGTGGTGCCGCTTTTCCGTGCCAATAACCACTGACTTCAGTTTGTGAAAATTATTTCCACTTATAAATTTGTTTAAATATATGTTTACCTTGCCACAGAGCATTCTGTTTTGTGCACTATTTACATGTTTTATTTATTTATTTATGTTTTATTTAATGACCTTTTTTTACATCTCTTTCATGTCATTCAGTTTTAAGTATTTCTTGAACCATTATTGGTATTGAGTAAATACTGGGCTTGGTTTCTTACCCTGAAGTGGAACTTTTAAATGCCCTTTTTAAAAGTAAGCATGGCCTTTATCGTTCAGCTTCATAATGGTTGTATTTGGTTTTATCATTTTGATGTTCGTGAGGTTTCTGTGGTTTTGCTGAACTCAAACTATTTGGGCCCCCGCTGCCATCACGCCAGGGTCCCTTCTGTCAGACCATCTCTTGCCTTTCTGCTGCTACCAGCCGCACACACCAGAGACATTCCCCAAGCCACATGCAACCTGTACTTGTCTCCATCAGACATAATCGTCGTTTCTTCTTTTTGGAACATGAATATTTTATGTTCCCAATTCATGCAAACCCCTCCATGAAAAAAGTCTGCTTTCTCTTAAAGTAAATCGCCACGCCGGCCACCCCGGGGGCCAAGGCATCCGCCTGGGCTCCACAGGCCGGTGGCACCAGCATGGCAGCCGCAGGCAGCTAAGATCTGGGTGGTTCCCAGCATTGTTAGCTGACACCCTCCTGGAAGAGCATGCTGTTGTTTCAGCGTCTCATCCGAGGGTGTGGCTGTAAAGGTAAAATGAGTAAATAAACCTAGTATTTGGGTTGGCCAAAAAAGTTCCCCCCCACCCCGTGATGGCTGTAGTGGCACTCAGTGGTCTTTAACCTCACTAGAAACACTGTTGTCAGATTGTATTGTGACAGCTGTCGTATCAGCGAGCCTTTAAAAAATAACTTACAAGAATGTTGAATTTTTGTGCAGCCATTTTTAATATTGAAGATGGAAGGGAATAAGCCTCATTCTTTGGCATATTGTGCTTTATTACTTCAAGAAAGGCAAAAATGCCATTGAAACATTAAAAAAGATCTGTGCAGTGTGTGGAGAAGGTGCTGTGACTGATCGAACATGTCAAAAGTGGTTTGCAAAGTTTCATGCTGGGGATTTCTTGCAGGATGATGCTCCACAGTTGGGTGGCCATTTGAAGTTGACAGCGATCCTATTGAGACATTAATTGAAAACAATCAACATTCTACCACACAGGAGATCGCCGACACACTCCAAATACCCGAGTCACTAAAGCTGTTGGTGAAAATGAACCCACTAGGAAGGCTTTTCTGTCTTCCTGGTTTCCAGGGCCATGAGCACAGTTTTCCTTGTTTTTATACCTTCCTCCCCAATTCTCACCCAGGACTGTCAGCGCTCATCTCTTCAGAGGAGGGATACTAATAAAAAACGGTTTTAAGAAATAAAAAGTGTCTTTAAAATGTTCTTGTTTCCAAGAGCTCAGGCAATTTTAAAGACTCTGTTCACAGGCAGAAATATGTGGTAGGCACTGTGAGACTGAGACTTGTCCTGAAGCCCGGCCAGCTGCCTCTGGGGAAGGTAAGACTCAGATGCACAAGAGAGCCGTGCGTCCCACAGGAGAGCCTGCACCCTGGGCTGGGAGGAGGGAGAAGCCCGGAGCCCACCTTCCCGTACTCGGTCAGCAAGACACCAAAACCAATGATGTGAACCTTGTCAGTCTGGGTGGTGAGGAGCTCCTCAGATTTTCTGACCCCAGTGCAGAGTGACTTGGGAACCGCCCGTGAGAGGCACAGAGCCCGCGGCCGCAGGGCAGCGAGTGGCAGAGCTGCCCCCCACATCGCACAGGCGGGCTGGGGGCAGACAGAACACGGGGTGCCTCTCAGCGCCTGCTGCTGTGACGCGACCCCTGACACCCAGACGCCGCCACTGCGTGTGCGTGCGCCCTGGCACCGGCCTGCCCAGTGCGCCCCAGAATCTCCACTCCACCCTGGACAGAGGCGACAAGTAGCACATTAACTAGGACGAACTCTTTCCTGCGTCAGTGGAAAGGCAATCCAAAACAAATTCAAGCTGAGCTACAGAAGAATAAAGATGGACAGCAGTGCCTATCAGAGTGAAGACTGAAAATTAGGGAGTGTGTGAGTGAGACGGACAGAGTGGGGGGTGAGAGAGAATGTGCTTTGAGGAAATACAACTATTTGAAAAATATTTATATGTCACAAGCCTATTTGGTTATATAATCAGGACTGGTGGCTAATAAATTGAAAGTTCATGTGGGATAACAAGGTAGTACAGTTGCCATTTCATAAATAATTTAAATCTAATTTAGAATACACAAGCCATCCGTCTGCATTTCTCTCAAACCTGTAGACAGTGAGTGATGTTTCCCATTATCACTCTGAGTTAAAGTTCATCCTGTGCAATGTCTTAGGTGTTACAAATTATGCTATTTTTAAACATTATTTATGTCACCAGATGCTTATTTTCATAAAAATCAATTTTGCATAACTCCTGGACTGATTAAATTTTATGTACAATATTGTGAAAACACATACAAAGAAAGCTAAGCTCAGAAATATTTATGTCTAATTATTTGCAAGCCTGTCCCCGGTGGGAGAAATAAAATGAATGATAGAGAAGTTAAATGACGGAATATTAAACGATTCTTTCTAAAGCCCTCTGGTTAATTTGCCTGTGCAGGGGCCTTGACCCTGGGCCTCTCCCTGCTAGGACCCACGGACCGCCCCGGTCCTCTCTAATTGCAAACCTGTCAGGCCAGCCATCCTTGTAACGACGGCTGCTTGAAACCCTCAGCGCTGATGACAAGGCGTGTGCCAGAAACTGTAAGCGATTAATTCCTACATTGATCTCTGGAATTCATCCAAACTTTTCAGAACTGAACGAAGCCTTGCTGCCCTGTCACTCAGTGAACACGTTTCCAACGAGGCTGCCTAGCACCTTCCCTGGGAGAGGGGACGTTGTCTGAGCTGCTGTCAAGTATCTGGCTCCTATTTTAATATTTAGTGTGTAATGCATGTTTTCATCAGTGAAAGATATTTATTAAAAACAAACAAAGGGACAAGGCTTGTGCTTGTGAAGACATACTTTGGACTGGAAAAATAATCTTAATTTCAACATGGAATGAAAATGAAACAGGTCTGTGGGCAAGCCCCCACGGTGGACCCCCTTGCAGCGGAAGGACGGAGGGACCTGGCTCCATGCTTGCTGGTGGCTGGAGGTCCCTCAGTTTCTATAGACACCACGCAGCGCTGAGAGGCCACCCACACTTCCTGCCACGGTCATGTCCACAGTCAGGGCGGCAGAAGCCAGTTCTGGAGAGACTCCACGGCAAGACGGGTTCCGCAACCTGGAGCCCGGCTATGGGAGTGGCCTCTCATCTGTGTGCCAGGCTCTGCCTGCACTGCGCACGAGGGAGCAGGCATCCCAAGGAGCCACATGGCATCTTCAGTGAAGCAGGTTTACATCATGCAAAAAACAAACAGACATGCTTTCAATGGATTTCAGCTGATCGAGTCAACCCGTCCCTGAAGCAGAGGATGCACGGAAGGGTTCTGGGAGAGCAGCAGCAGGACAGCCAGCACCTGGGCACGAGCGATGGTGTGCAGGAAGGAGCCCAGACTTTGGGAGCACGACGCGAAGTGAGGAGCTGCATCCACGTCATTTCTGAGCCGTTCTGTCTTTGCTGCTGCCGCTGCCTGACGACAAACTATCAGCGTCTTTGGATAGTGTAAAACCGGTGTAAAAGTCACACCAGATGAACGATGGCTGTCTTGTCAAATTCCAAATGGCTCCTGAGGAGGCCAGGCGGCCCCTGGCCAGGGTCCTTGGCCCTAGCCATTGGGGCAGGACTATAGCAACCGGCAGCTGACAGCTGGCCGGCCGCCGTCACTGAAGTCGAGCCGCCTACAGTGAACAGAATCAAGGCAGTTGTGCAGGCGTGTCCAAACTCGTGGTGCCTCGGGCCACACTGGAAGATGAGGGGTTCTCTTGGGCCACCCATTAAATACACTGTGACACATAATCACAAAAAGATCTCATGATGTTTTAAGTACACGTACGAGTTTGTATTGGGCTGCAGTCACAGCCATACTGGGCCACGGCTGGACGGCCCTAGGTTTTCAGTTTTGCCTCCCTCCCCGGCCCTCCAGCGGGGAAGATGAAGAGGCAGCATGAGTCCCTTCACAGATGACAGAAGAGCAGCCAGGCACAATGGTGACAGAGAGTGAAAGTGAAAGTGGGATGTAGCACCACAGGGGACACGGAGAGGGATGCAGTCCTGTGACCAGTGGAAAACAAACCGAATCCGCATCTCGCATGCAGAGTGGGAACGCTGATGGGGATGAATCACACAGTGTGTGGGTTCCGTCTGCGTGAACTTCTGGTGCCCGGATGAGTTCACCCAGAGTCAGAGGGAAGGTCTTACCCCAAGAAACCCGATCCTGTGCTCACAGAGGCGAGATCCCGCCACCATCACGCAGTTTGGTCTCTGTGAGCGTGTTTCTGATTTAAAACTTAAGGTGGGAAATAGCAAATCATCACTATGTTAGAAAACTAAATCTTCACAGAACATGTTGCCAAAGATGGAAGAATTTTTTTAAAAAATTCTTAAGTAAACAGAAGGATTGAAAAGAACTATCATAAGCTAACCTCAGGGAAGATCTTTAAAAGAAAATCAAATACCATTTTTAGGTGGTAATTAATTTTGACTGTAGGGTAAGAAGTAATTATATATTACTATTTGCCTGGGTGATATATATGATTTATGCACATTAGAACTCCTGCTCTGATGGAGGCGGACTGAGCTGTTGTAAACGCACACACAGAAGCACAAGCACAGGTAAATTTCATCACACATTTTTTGTGATGTTACCTCATGAATATTTTCTAAAATCATGATGCGTGTCATAACAACACAATTTAAACGTTTATATTATTTTCTGCTGTAGAAAACCAGTAACTGATTTAAACCTTTCAATAATTTTATATACATCATTATATTAAATACATATCATTCTTTTTTACTTTTACACCTAATTTTGATTGTTGCTATAGTAATGCCCTCATAAAGAAAAATTTTCTACCTGTAACTTGCACTTTTGATGGGCTTTTTTATCTTTACCTTCCTGATTTGGGTTTGCTTGAGGGTACCCCAAGTAAAGGTAATTCAATCTGTTATTTTTAAGAGTCAGTCTATAAATAAATGAGTGAAAACACAGAGGTGGATATTTGGGGATCCCCTGGGAGCCGAGTACATTAGTAGTAGCATTGCTGACAATGTTTGATTTTCCCAGCTTTGTGTTTTTGAAGCAGGAGAAAGACACACAAGGGCAGGGTGAGCAGATTTCCAGGTGTCCTCACTTCCAGGTGCGGGGACAGAGTGACAGGCCGCTTGCCTGTCCCTGGCCTGTGCATCTCTCCCCTTGGCTGCCCTGAGTTGTGACCTTGTAGAACAAACCCGAAATCCAGTGGGTAACCAACGTGCTTCTCTGCGCTCTGAGAGCCGGGCTGGAAAGTTAACGACCCAAGCAGTTGTGGTGGCAACAAGCGGTCGTAGCCAGCCGGTCAGAACTGCGGGGACGGCCTGAGATTGCGAAGGCCTCTGACCCGGGGGTGGGAGGGCAGCTTGCAGGACTGAGCCCTTCCTTACCCGTGGGTCTGATGCTGTCTGCGGGTAGAACCAGTCAGAACTGAGCTGACTTTTGGACACCCTGCTGCTGTCTGAGAATCGTGTACTGATGGCAGGGAAGCCCCCGCCCCAGGACTTGGAATCAGGGCCTGGATACATCTACCTGCAACATCGTACTCACGCCGACAGCCCTCCCTTAATGATAGTTTATTTGTTTACTATTTATAATTAGAATGTTGTTTACTATTCGCTTCACACTGTTCTGAGTATATTCCTTGTAAATAAACATTAAGGCTTTCAATTTAGGCCAATTTATTACAAACAGGTGAATCATTTAAAAAACAAAGGCAAAGAGAAACTCACTGACAGCCAGCCAAGGATGGAGGCTGGAGAGAAAAGGGCACAGTCGGGGAGCAGACCTCCTTGAGTGAATCTGTGCATGTTCGTTCTCCTTTCTGCACAAGGGTTTTTATCTGAGATGCCGGTTCTGATGAAGGGAATTCCCATACACCAGTTTCTTCAGGGTGGTCCCTGCACATGGCTGTTCTCGAGCAGAGGACAGTATCTTCCAGAGCAACCACGTCCTTTCTCTCTGAGTGGCCAAACTCGTAGGTCAAGTGACTGGGCATCAGAGGCCGGAGGAGACCACTCCCTCAGGTCCACACAGGTTCCCTCCAGGGGGCTGGCTGAGGCCTCACAGCTGGCCTGGCCCCAGGGGAGTCTTGCTAAACACAGGCTTTAACGGTCTCCATGAGTCCACACAGCCAGGTCTCTCGGATGTGAGCTCAAAGTCTCTGAAGTTCAAAAGTAGAGGCTGGCTGTTGCCAACTTGCCCTACGTCTCCTTCTGAAGTTGCTGAAGCTGAGGGTCATGTAAAAAAAGTCTGTTTGTTTCATTGAGTTTTGAAAATGCCAAGGTGCCAGGAAGAGTGTTCCTCAAGAACTGGCGCTTCTCAAATCCTGGCACCCAGAACAGTTGGTAGCAACGGATACACTGTCATCATAGGTCATCCCCAGAGAGACTGGTCACACATCTGACCACACACCTGACAACAGAGACGCAGTGACACTCTTCACACGGGGAACCCGGCACTCACTCCCACCTCCTAGTGTGAACATCGTTGGTTCTAAAGGAGACAGACGTGGGTTTGTACCTGACAGGATGCCTCCAGCTGTTGAGATTGGACACAGACCTTAACCTTCCTGAGCTTCTATTATGTTTTTCTTAATACATGACACAGGAAGCAAAAATGTATGTTTCACAACGTGGTTTTAAATGCTGTGAAGATCAAAAACTAGAATGCCCATTAAGTGCCTGGCATCTAAAATTAAGACAAACTATAAATAAAACCTTTGCTCTTCCAGCCAAGGCAGAGATTTTCAACCAGCGCGCTGCAAGAAGTTTTAAAACACGCAATATCTGACTATTCAGGGACTGACCTCTTTTCCCTTAAATTATCGAATTAAAAACATGACAGCAGCCAACACAATAGCCATCCAGTGTGAGTGAATCGGAATTATACCTATTTTTTTTGACAGCTCTGCAAAAAATAGAACATCTTTGGTGCCGCAGGATTTTAGCATTTTGCTTGTATGTGTCCCGAGTCGGGAAAGGCTGGAAATCGCCGTGTGGCAGTGCGCCCATCCAGAGGACAGCATGGAGATGACAGGCACCCAGATAGGAGCTGTCATCCTGTGCGGCAGCTCACGGTTTACACAGGGATTTTATAGCCGTTTTAGATGGAGTGTTAATTAAAAAATCGTGGATAAATATTTTTAGAAAATTAGCTTTATCTGTACTTGACAGAGAAGAAAATAAGAAGCGAAAAAATTAAGTGACTTATCTAAGCCATGATGGGTAAGTGGCAGAATTAAAAATTTAGTGCGGGCATTTCTTATTCATAGTTCAGTGCTCTTCTGCTGCGACGGAAAGTCATTTCACTGCACTTATTACTTAGCAATTTCTGCAAGTCAATTTGGGACTTTTATGGAGAAGTGGGTATAGCAAGCTGTGTGAGAGCAAGACACATTACCTTTTAGAGAGTGTGGAAGCGTGTCCAGCCCGGGTGATTTACATGCCTCATCTAATATAATTTTTGTGTTAGGTCTAATATTGCTTCTCTGAAATTTTTACCCATTGAAATGTATTCCAATGAGCGGTAACATTTTTAAGCAGATGTCTTCCGATTTTTGTTCCACCAAACAAAATTATGTTTGAAGGACACATTTTGTTCTGGGCCACCCTTCTCCTTAAAAACCTCAAATCCTTAGAATCCAAAATTTTAGGGTAGTAGAAAATGTGTATTTTTAAATTTTATGAAATTGGTATGTCATTGTTACATTCATTGTTTAGGGAAGCTCGAGGGACTGAGCTAGCTCCCTAGGCCATCCAGCCATGGGGTACCACGCAGCTGAGCTCTGCACCACTGATGCAGCTGCCGCTGTCTGTGTGCTGGCCACCAGCCTCTCACTTCTTCCTCTGCCACCTTCCCTCCCAGTGAGACTGCAGCCGGCTGGCCTCAGCACCTACAGGGTTGGGGAGGGGGACGGTCCCTTCCTTGTTGAGGTCTCTAGGGCCTTGGACACCAACCTCACAGGTGCCCTGGGCCTCATTCTTGGCCGCTGTCTACAGCACGGGCAAGAAGAACTCAGAGCCCCACACCTTCTCACTTCTCTTGTCTCTCCTGGGGTTCCCAGGACTCGGAACACCTCCATGTCACTGAGGTTCTGGCCCAGCCCCCAGCATGTCCCCACTCCTGCTACACAGACTCTTGCTACCCCTTGTTGGGTTGATTTTACATCATAACACCATGCAATAGACATCATTCCTGTATTTATGCCCAAATGCCAAGTCCATGTTTAGCTTGCCTCCTAGTGAGGAAGATACACATTAAAAAATAAAGCACCCATGGAGAGGAATGCAGGACATGGAGGCACACTATTGTGTCAGAAATGCAGCTACTGAGAGGGGAGCCGGATCCCCCGCACAGTGCAATGGGTTGCAGGGTCTTCCAGCATGGAGCAGAAAAAAACAATGTTTCAGGAAGGCAACCAGAAAAGACTGCTAAAATGAATTCTGATCTACCACAGAACAGATAACGAGGGTTAGTTTTACCAATGGAAATAAAGATCTAACTTAATATTTAATGTTTCATATTCAGTTGAGGATCAGCAAAAGGCAATCCTAATTGATTGTGCATAATCATATTTAAGTTAACTGTATAATGTGATGATTCACTTAGTTTTGTTCAGTTGTAAGAACTGAGATATTCTAAATTAATCTTGTCTGTGATTGTTGCAAGATTTTTGGTTTTCTGTTTTGTGGTGGGACACGTTGATGTCTCTGTCCATGGTGCTGATTTTCATCCAACCATCTCATGGTAGGGTCTTTTGACATAATGATCTTTAAAAGGTGTAACAGAACCAAATAAGTGTGCTTTTGTATGACAGGAGGCTTATTCTGAAGAAAAGCAGGGACACAACCTGATTTACGTGAAGAAATGTCCTGGTCTACCATCGCTTTCCCCGAAGAATGGGTGGAGGACATAGTAAGACGAGCAGGTGATGCTGGAGATGGGGCCAAGATTCAGGTGGGGAGAAAGAAGGACGGAAGGAGGAGAAGGACCCGAGGAGAGGAGGAGGTGCTCCCACTGGCCCATTCATGTCTGCATCCGCTGCCAGGAATTCATCCAAAATCATCTATCACGACACTTAGGTTCTTCCTGGTGATGGGATCTTTACTCATGTGGTGGGCAACTAGGCATCACTCTATTTTACAGAATTCATAGTACAAACGAGTGCTTCTCACCTTCCCGCTTCTCCTCCTCTTTCTCAGAATACTGAACCAGCACGTCGGAATCTGCGAGAGCATAGATTTGTATTCAGATTAATTCTCACTGAATGTATTTAACTGGGAAGACTCTAAACCCCAGTGAAAAATCAGCTGCCCCTTAGTTTTAAACGCTGTCCTGAGTGCTTTATATTTGCTTTTTTTTCATTCGATGTTTAAAACTTGTCTAGAAGATATTATTTTCCCAATTTTATTAAACAGGGAAGTTGCTCAGAGCTGTCCAAGTTTATGCAGCTGGAAAGGAAACTGAGTTGCGGTTTCTCTAACTCCAAAGGCATTTCCGCCAACGTACACACTCACACTCATGAACGCTCATGCACGCTCATGCACACTCACATCAAATCAGGTGTCAGATTTGAGTACCGCCTCTCCCCAACGGGGTCTTATGACATTACTTTAAAGACCGAGTAGATATTTTAAGCATCATACATTATCAAATATTATGTTGAATTTTATACTACAAACAACAACAACAACAAAACATCAAAATCCCTGAACTTGGTTTTGCTGAATTCCTGATTTCATCCATGTCAGCAAAGAAAAAGGCCACTTCATTTTGCTTTGTCCCTTAGTCCCGACACGAAATAACTGGTTTGGAATGTTTGCTGCTGCAATTTCCCTCCTTCCTGCCCCTCCCCTTCCTCAGCTCCTGAACTCCACTGTGGGGTGGGTTTTCTCCTTTTCCTTGGCAGCTCCTCTGCGTAGTTGTTACTTAACTTTAGCTGAGAATCCGAGCTGGGGGCAAGAGTGAGTGGATCCAGGGTCCACTACTCATCTGCCATCTTCTCACTGTTCCTTAACTTCATGACATTATTCCTGAAGCTGTAGCCTTGGGCTGACACCTCTACCCTTGGACAACCAGGAGCAGTAGGTTTTCAAACAGGAGCTGTGGTGTGGCAGGCAGGCTGCTTGCTCTGGCGACACAGCCTGCACCTTCTCTCAAGAAGTTTGGGTGCTTCACTGCCGTGCCAACTTCATTATGCCCCAAATGGGACTCTGCTGCTTTCTTCGGAAACATGATTTTCTCCAATATCCTCTCTCTCAGTGACATACCCTCCTCCCCTCATACCATTCAGTTAGAACGTGGGCGTCAGCATCTGTCTCACCCGCCTGACACAGTCCCTCATGGCCGTCGGTGCTGCTGGCCCTGTCACTTGTGCTTCTCCCCACACCCACAGCTCGAGTTCAGGCTCACTGCCATCCAGCCCAGTGGACAAAGCAGGAGCCGCTCAGTCTCCTCCCCCGACCTCTCCATGGCTCTGGGGGGTCTCTCCCATGCTTGTTCCAGAGTGACCCTTCTTTCCAAAGAGCAGTGTGGATCCGGGCGCTCCTCTGCTGCCCTAAAGCTTTCCGTGTGCAGTTCGAACAACTGAGTCTGCAAGGAGGGTTCGTCTCATTTTCTCTCTCTGGACCGATTTTCTGCTTACACACAATCTCACCCGCACCCCTCCCTGTGCTCCAACGGGAGAGTGCTGTTCTCACCTACCTCTGCGTGGGATCCACCCTGTGCTTCTGAGCGCATGTCGGGGCGGGTCAGAAAGCATGCTCTGAGCCTGCCATGGGGAATCAGGGCGATCTCCAACGTGCTCCTTTTGCATGCGGTGCATCTGTAGACCACTGTGCTTTGCCGTGGAATTGGCTTCTTTGATGCTTTACAGTCTGAATTGTGAGTGTGCTGAACATATTTGAGCTGTAGGAACTCCATCTTTACCTGTGTTTGTAAACCCTGTCACACATCCCAGACTACGAAAGTCGCAACACTAGTGTGGAATGGGGTGATGTAAGGACTGGCTGTGTTTCTGATATGCAGTCTATAGTGGGTCAGAATTTCATGTGACAGTGGAAGAGACTCGGCCTTAAGTACACACATGGTTTGTGTTGGTGCTATAAGAGTACCT
>PVIA01014064.1:0-17541 GCA_004024845.1 Tonatia bakeri
CAGGAACCTAAACAACAAAAGAAAGAAACAAGGAAAATATAGTCAAAGACACTGCATTAGAGGACAGGCAGAAAGTGACCAGAGGAGAGAGAAGAGGGAATTTCAGGGGAAAAGGGGAAGGGTTTACAGGAACAAAGTTAAAAGACACATGGATAAAAACTAGGGGGAGGGTGGTAATGGGAGGGAAGATGGGAGGGGGTGGGTGGGCTTGATTGGGAGTAAAGGGGAGAAAACTGTACTTGAACAATCATTTAAAAAAAAAAAAAGAAAGCCTGATCTTCCAATTTATCAAATGCAAATAATAAACCAAATAATTCATTGCTAAAAATAACTTTGGAATCTATTTAAAATTCATGAGGCAAAAAATAAGGAAATCTAAAATTCAGTTAGTAGAACTGTTCTAAATCACATGATCCTTAGATAATTGCCTTACTCCAGCAGGTACCTCCTCTAGTTCCTAGGATTTCAACACAAAAAACAATGTTGCAAAAAGGAAAAAGGACTCATGACATGGACCACAGTGTGGTGACTGGTGGGGGGCAGGGGATATAAGGGAACTAAATGGTAATAGAAAAATATAATAAAGATTAAATTAAAAAAAACAAAAAAAAACAAAGAAAAAATATCACAAAAGCACCTCATGCATCCCAAGAGCATCACTCTTCCTTCTGGAATCTGAGAGATGTCAGTTTCCTAGTAGTCATCAGATGACTCTATGGTTCAGTTTCTGAGTGCTAGGGTGGACCAATTGGCCTCATGTTGTTCTTCTGGGTTGCTGGGAAAGAGATTAGGAGCAGGGCTCAGCCCCAAGATGTTCTGACCTCCTTAAATCCTCTGGTTAGGTCACTGATTTATTTTTTGTACCATTACAGTCCAATCAAGTTTGAAACATTGCTGCTCAGCATTCTTCAGAGTAAAGAGCAGGGGTGTGACCTCCTCCCTCAGACAGTGGGGAGGACCCTTCTTACTAGTAAGGTGTGGACACTGAAGGTGCTATCAGACTGGAGCTTTCTAATTAGCAGGGATATCAGCTAGAAGAAAGGTGGTTAAAGCCAGGTGCCTAACTAGACAGGTCATACTCTACACAGTACCATTGTCTATTACATTTTTTACATATTTGACTTTACTGATGAGTTATTGTGAAGTTATTTGCTATTCATTTTTTAATGTTTAGGGCTTGCATTTCTTTAAAAAAATTTTTATGTGGTAAGAACATATAACATGAGGTTTATGCTCCTATGCACAGATGTTTTTTGTGCATAATAGAGTATTGTATATAGGTAAGGTGCTGTATAGCAGATCTATAGATTATGTATCTTATATAACCTGTTGGTTAGAAACTGTTTTCTCTTCCCCCCTAGCCCCAGGAATGACAATTGTCTTTTCACATCTGTGAATTTGAGGAATCCCCCAGAAGGACATTCATGAAGCATTTGTCCTGCATCTGGCTAATTTCTCTTGGCATAATGTCTTTTAGGTTCATCCATGTTGTCTCATATGCCAGGATTTCTTTCCCTTTAAGGCTAAATGATATTTGATTCTATGTGTATACCATACTTTCTTTATCTATTCATCTGATGATGGACATTTAGGCTGTTTTCACGTTTGGCTCTTGTGAGTAATGTTGCTATGATTATGCAAATACTAATATCTCTTCAAGATCCTGATTTAAATTCTTTGGGTAAATACCCAGATGTGGGATGGCTGAGTATTGTAGACTGTTTTTAATTTTGGGGGGAACTTCCATACTGTTTTCAAAAGTAGCTGCATCATTTTACTTTATATAAGGCACCAACATTGTATAAGAATTCCCTTTTTTTCCACAACCTCACCAATATTTGTTTTTGTCTCTTTGATTTTAGCTATGCTAAGAGGTATGAAGTGATGTCACACTGGTTTTGATTTGCATTTCCATAATGATTAGTGATGTTGAGCGCCTTTTCATGTACTCATTGGCAATTATATATCTTCTTTTGAGAAATGTCTATTTGAGTTCTTTGTTCCTTTTAAAATTAAGGTTATTAATATTTGTTCATATTAAATCATATAAGTTCTTATATTCTTTTGAAAATTAACTCCTTATCAGGTATATAGAGAGCTTGCATTTCTTGAAAATCTACTATGTAATTGGAATCTTGTTGAGTTTTTGCAGAAAAATTTTGAGGCAGATTTCATTCTTATCTCTAATTTACAGCTATGTATACTGAATCAGGGAGGTTAGGAAATATTTGATGTCATACCATAGTGGTGCCTATTGATGTTTGCATAGTCAACACAATCAAGTCTTCCCCAGTGGGCAGAGTGAATGATGTTAGCTGAAGTGTTACTGTGGTTCAACAAATTATAGCAAGAAGCTATCAATAGATTCTGTGTCAACCATATTTTATATATGTAGGTAAAAATACCCATGAGTTGAATGATAGGATAAATAGCTTTCCTTTCTTGAGTGGACTAAGAAAATCTCAGTAAATGCTACTTCAAAACAGAGGGCCTTAGTTTTGTAAGAAGAAGCAACACATGATATCTGGGGAGTCTGAGTGGAAAAGCTTCTAAATGGATGCAGCCCAAACACTGAATTGGTTTTGAAGAAAATGAAAGAAGATGAGTTTGGGTTTCTAGTAGACCACAAGTCACTCATGGTGATGAGGACCATAGAAACCGGGTCAGTGTGTGAACATGTAAATGTGGAGTTTAGGGAGGGCCCCAGCCTGTGCGTCTTTAAAATTTTTTTTGTCATCTTTTAATGTTTCAATTACGGTTGACATACATTAGTTCCAGGTACAGCTGGGACTCTTATGGCCTAGAAAATTGAGGGATGATGCTGTCCGGTTTAAGGCCATTAATGGAGCCATGTGAAAACACACCCAGTGTGGGAATGTTAGCACCTCGGAAAACAAGATAATAAGACTGTTCAAGTCCTGTCAAGAAATGCCCAAAGACCAGTAAGACATGGTAAAGGGGAAGTTAAATTGTAAAGAAAAAATAGTAGGTGAGGGTTAGTATATGGCCAGGCTGCAGGGTTAGCATACCCAAGTCTCTACTGTCAAAGAAAGAAAATTGGCTGCTGGACAGCTTTTGAACAGGGTTGTAATTTGTATGTACTGGGTGTGTGAGAAACTGTGGGGTAGGGGGTAGCATCATCTCTGACTATGGAAGAGCATCACAGTTATCAACTAATTTCTCATATTCCCTAATTGCCACATGCCACTGGCATGGGGAGTGAGAGACCAGATACCAGGTGAATCATTGTGCACTTTCCTGGTGAGAGGTGAGTATTGTACACAAGGAAGTTTCGTGATATTGGTATGAGTGAGGTAAGTCATTTTTGAGTTTGCATGCAGATGGTATTTTGCTTGGGAAATCAGCACATCACTGCAGTCCTGGGATGTTTTCCTGTATGGAGATGCCTTATAAAAGGACTCTCTACCACACTGATGCCATATTCTTGACATTCAGTTGTAGATCTTCTTTGGAGCCTCTGGTGAGTGCAAATATTAGAATTCTTTTTTGGTACTTGGATAGTGTGAGGATTTAACCTTGGGGGCAGAGTGGCTATTTAACCAATTAATGCTCATGTATAGGGAAAAGAAGATAATGAGGTTTTGGGGGTAAATTTTAACTGGTATTTGCTAAATGATTTTGAAGATGGTAAGAGAAATGGAGTCAGAGGTTCAATCTTTGACTGAAGGAGAGTAAGAGAGATGAGATGCTGTCCTGTCACCTGCTCCACATTATTTCCAAATGCATCCCTTTCTGAGTTCAGTCTGCTTGAGTGATAGGTCTGAGCCTTTGCAGTACCAGGGTCAGGGCAGCAACCAGGGCCTCATGGGAGATATGAGTAGAGATTTTTTTTGGGATTGGCTAGAATTTTAATAACTGGGTCTTTCTCCAGATACTGTTTGTATTCACACAACACCTGCATAGAGATCTTGTCTTTAGAAAGTGATAGAGTGAGAGACTAGTCAGAAAAGATTGAAGAGCTGAGGGCAAGAGTTGCTAAAAGGGAAGAGTGAAAAAGCTACACAAAGTCATAAAGACTGCGTTAGGGATCAAAGAGTGTCTTTGGAGACTGGAGGGGTTGATGGCCTAGCTAATTGTTCTACCAACAGGACTGTCTCTGCTATGAACACTGTCCTCTCTTTGTATTTCAGATTCCTCAAGAGCCAGGAAACATGTCTTACCAGCAGCAGCAGTGCAAGCAGCCCTGCCAGCCACCACCTGTGTTGATACCTGAGCCTTGCCCCCCACCAAAGTGCCCTGAGCCTTGCCCCCCACCAAAGTGCCCTGAGCCTTGCCCCCCACCAAAGTGCCCTGAGCCTTGCCCCCCACCAAAGTGCCCTGAGCCTTGCCCACCACCAAAGTGCCTTGAGCCTTGCCCACCACCAAAGTGCCCTGAGCCATGTCCACCTCCTTCATGCCCACCTGTGCAGTGCCCACCTCAACTATGCCAGCAGAAGTGCCCTCCTGTTCAACTGTGCCAACCCTGCCAACAAGAGTGTCCACCCAAGAGCAAGTAACTGCACCAACATTCATCAGGACCACAAAACGACAGGATCCAGGATCTTCTTAGTCCCAGGACTCCATCGTCCTCCTTTCAGCCATGGTGACAGACTGCATCTTCCCTAACCTCCTACCTGGATTGACAGCTGACAGATAAAAGGCTTGTTAGAAGATGAATGAAAGTATCATCACCTGATATGGCTTTGCCATCTGTCTGTCTGTAATATGAGTGGTGATCACTATCCTGTGAGCACTTTGGTGTCTCTTCTTTTGCTTCTCCAATAAAGTACATGTTTCCTGGTCAACCCACAGTACTTCTGTTTGTATTTTTTAAATAATTTCTTTTGTCAACTATACTTGATTATTGTTCGTCTCTACTCTTTTTGAATTATTAGAGTCAGGCTTTTCCATCACTGAATTCAGTTTTGCCTGAAATGTGTCTTTTGGATTGGGTGTATCAAATAGTTCTCTTTTAATAGTTTTAAACCCATTTCTGCCTCTTTCTAGCTTGTAGAACCTTAAAAAGAATTACTTAAGCTCTTTCAACTTCAATTTATTCATCTCTAAAAAGTAGGAAAGAATGTGGTCAGCTGAGTGTACTCATACAAATTAATGTATTACAAATGTTGCCTAATTATCTGTCATGTGCCAAGCAGACTTCTATGTGGTCAGGATATGATAATGGTGACCAAAGTCCTCGTCCTTATAGAGCCTCAGTTCTTGAAGGAATTACACACACATGCAGGACAAATGATAATGATGCATAGGTATACTCTAGAGAAAATTGTTTAGAAAGGCTATTTCAAAGTGAGTTTTTGGGCAAAAACCTGAATAAATTCAAAAGTGAACCATGAGTATATTTGAGGTATATTGTTCCAATGTGAGGAGATGACACACAGAGCAAAGTAACAGCAAAGAGAGCACTGATCAAGGGGACACTGTCTCCAAACGAGGTCAGAGAGGTTGGGTCTCAAGGACATAGTAATGATTTTGAATTTTCACAACCATATATATATATATATATATATATTTTTGCTGATGATCAGTGGTGGTCTAATATTTTATATCTATGTAATTCTCAACTATCAAATATGATTTCTTTTGTGTAGTAGTTCTGCTAAAAGTATGGCTACATGTGGTCTTCCAAAGATACTTTAAAAATTATTTTAAAAAGTGAGGATTAAATTAGAACTTTTTTGCAAAATGCAAACTTATTTTGAGAGGGCAACTACATAGAAAGTACATCTATTAGTGTTTTCACCTTCTAGGGACATCTACTCAATTAATTTTTATTAAATTATAGCTAACAAAATGCATAGGGATTTTGTTCTGCTGTTCCCTAAACCCTACAAAAAATGTTGGGGGTTGGACTTTACATTCTTGAAAAGGGCTCTGGCCTAATAGTATTGTTGACAGACTTTTAAAATGTTGTTTTTAAGAAATACAAAAAATAAAATTCCATATTCTTTGGGGGAGGGAACATAATCAGTATATTTTGAAAGTTCATTAACTTTAGCTGTACAGGGTGAAGAATTATAAATTGAGCAGTTATGTAAGTGACCCAAAAACTCAAGAAAATCATCATTACCAACCCTTCAAAAGAGCCAGATTCCCTTATTAAACTACATTTCACAGCTTAACCCTGGAAATAATGACAATCTTCACTCATTGTAATCACTCACTTGTTTTTCTTTGTTGTTTTAATCATGATTCTAGAGACAACTCTAGAAATTGTAGTTAAGTTTCCCAGTTTTTGAACTTCACATAAATATAACTATATTGTAGGTCATATTTTTGTCTATTTTCATTCAACATTATGTACAATAGTTTTAGTAGATTCACTATTGTCTTTTGGGATGTTACTGAATGAATATACAACACTTCATTTCTTCATTCTACTCTTGGTTGACATTTAGGCTGTTTGTTATTTGTAGCTCTTTGGATCAGTGCCATGAGGATACTTCTTTATGCCTGCTAGTGCACATACTTACACATTTCTCTAGGTACATCCTCAGAAGTACATGCATTTTTAACCTTGGTAGGTAATATCAAACTGTCTTCCAAAATAACTGTGCTAGGAAAGATCCAAGATGGCGGAGGAGTAAGTGGAGGCTACATTAACCTCCTTCCAGAGCCAATCTGGAATTCCAATTAAATTTGTAGAGAAATCATCCTGAATAACCAATGGAAAACTAGGTGGAGAGAAGCCTTATAACCAAGGACAGATGGAAGAAGCTACTTCACCACAATAAGACTGGTAGGGAGTGTGAAGAAGGTATGCAAGGGCTGGTTGGGCTCCACAGGTGGCAGCTGAAGTTCCAGAGGGATATTTCAGTGGCTGGGGTGTTCCCCTGAGAAGTGTAGGACCTAAACCCCAATATGGGCTCCCCAGCCTACAGTACCAGAGCCAGAAAGGAACCCAGAAAACAGCCATCTGTGAACAGCAGCAGGGTTTCTATCTGTCAGGAGGAGATGGCTGGAGACTCAGAGAGACTCATAAAGGGCCGATGAACAAATTTTTGTTTGCAGCCACTTATCCTGGGTTCCAGCAGAGGAAGGGCCAAATGGACTAGAGACCCTTGCAGAGAGTCTGGGGTTGGTGGCTCTGGAAAGAGAACTGAAAAAGCAGCTGCCAGGATCCCTGTGCTGAGTCATTTCCCATATTGCAGAAGCCATGTTTCTAAGGCAGACCACTTTTCTCTGCATGGCATCAGTCTGAGGGTAAGCAATAGCCCTGTCCAAAGGAGTTACTCTGCCCCACCTTGTGGAGATTAAGCCTGGCAGCTGCCTACAGATTGATTAGTTTAACAACTGATCAGCTTGGGTGAAAAATACAAAGAAGCAGCCAAAATGGGAAGAGAGAGACCCAAAATGAAAGAATAAGAGAATTCTCCAGAAGAACTAGATGAAATGGGAGAAAATAATTTACAGATATAGAGTTTAGAATAATGATTATAAAGATACTCAACAGCATGAAAAAAATACATAGAAACCATGAAAAAGGACCAGTCAGAAATAAAGAATGCAATATATGAAATAAATAATATACTGGAAGGAATAGACAGTAGGTTAGGTGAAGCAGAGGATCAAAGCAGTGATTTGGAAGACAAGGTAGGAAAAAACACACAAACAGAACAGCAAAAAGAAAAAAGATTAAAAAAAATGAGGAGAGCTTAAGAAACATTTTGGACAACATGAAGCATTAACAATATCCACATCATGGGAATACCAGAAGGAGAAGAGAGTGAGCAAGGGTTTGAGAAGGTATTTGATTAAATAATGACTGAAAACTTCCCTAATCTGGGGAAGGAAAAAGACACATAAATCCAGGAGCTCAGAGAGTCCAAAACAAATTTGACCCAAAGAGGCCTACACTATGACACATCATAATTGAAACGACAAGGCTTCAAGACAAGGAGAGAATCCTAAAATCCACAAGAGATAAGCAGGTAGTTACCTACAAGACAGCACCAATTAGATTGTCATTTGATTACTCAATAGAAACATTTCAGGCCAGAAGCGAGTGGTGTGAAACATTCAAGGTGATGAAAAGCAGGGATGTACAACCAAGGATACTTTACTCAACGAGGCTAGCATTTAAAATTGAAAAAGAAATAAGGAGCTTCCCAGACAAGAAAAAACTAAAGGTGTTTGTTAACACCAAACCAGTATTGGAACAAATGTTAAAGTGCTTGCTTTAAGAAGAAGAAGAGAGACTTTTGGCTAAGATGGAGGCATAGGTAGACACACTATGCCTCCTCGCACAACCAAAATAAAGACAACAAAAATTTAGAAATAAAATAACAACCAGAACTGACAGAAAATTGAACTGTATGGAAGTCTGATGACCAAGGAGTTAAAATAGACACATTTATCTAGACCAGTAGGAGGGGCTGAGTCAGGTGGCCAGGTAGAGAGGGGTTGCGGCAAAAAAAGCAGTGGCACTGGGTGAGCAAGGCAGCAGCTGACAAACCCTGGGTGTGCAAGAGGGCAGTGGGTGGACCCTCAATGAGCAGGTGGCGGCTGGCAGACCTCAGGCATGGGGTGGCAATGGGCAGACCCAGCGAGGCAGCGGTTATGAAGCGAGGCACTGCGCACGAGGTGGCTGGCTGACTGGGCAGTCCCACATTCGCATGGAGATAAACCAGGCAAAACTCAGGCGCAAGACAGACTGTGCAACCCAGGGTCCCAGTGAGGGGGAATAAAGCCTCAAAACACTGATTGAAAACACCTGTGGGGGTTGAAGTGCTGAGGGAGACTCCCAGCCTCACAGGAGAGTTCGTTGGAGAGACCCACAGGGTACTAGAATTTACACAAGCCCACCCACATGGGAATCAGTGCCAGAAAGGCCCAGTTTGCTTGGGGGAAGCAGCGGAGGGACTGAAATCTGACAGAGAGCAGAGCAAGCGCCATTGTTCCTTCTCAGACCCCCCTCCCACATACAGCGTTACAACCAAGTGACCTGGGTTGCCCCACCCTGGTGAACACCTAAGGCTCTGCCGCTCATATGTAACAGGCATGACAAGACAAAAAAAAAAAATGCCCCAAACAGAAGAAGAGATCAAAGCTCCACAGCAAATACAACTAAGTGACAAAAGGATAGCCAACCTATCAGATGCACAGTTCAAAGCACTTGTGATCAGGATGCTCATAGAATTGTTTGAATTTGGTAGCAAATTAGATGAAAAAAAAATGAAGGCTACTCTAAGTGAAATGAAGGAAAATGCACAGGGAACCAATAGTAATGGAAAGAAAACTGGGACTCAAATCAATGGAGTGGACCAGAAGGAAGAAAGAAACATCCAATCAGAAAAGAATGAAGAAATAAGAATTCAAAAAAATGAGGAGAGGCTTAGGAACCTTCAGGACATTTTAAATCTTTCAACATCCAAGTTATAGGGGTACCAAGGGGAAGAGGAAGAACAACAAGTGGAAAACTTATTTGAACAACTAATAAAGGAGAACTTCCCCAATGTGACAAAGGAAATAGACTTCCAGGAAGTCCAGGAAGCTCAGAGAGCCCCAAAGAAGTTGGACCCAAGGAGGAACACACCAAGGCACCTCATAATCACATTAGCCAAGGTAAAAATAAAGGAAAGAATCCTTGAAGCAGCAAGAGATAAGGAGGCAGTTACCTACAAAGGAGTTCCCATCAGACTGTCAGCTGATTTCTCAAAAGAGACCTCACAGGCAAGAAGGGGCTGGAAAGAAGTATTCCAAGTCATGAAAGGCAAGGACCTCCATCCAAGACTGCTCTATCCAGCAAAGCTCTCATTTAGAATGGAAGGGCAGATGAAGTGCTTCTCCAATAAGGTCAAGTTAAAGGAGTTCATCATCAGCAAGCCCTTATTATATGAAATGTTGAAGGGACTTATCTAAGAAAAAGAAGATAAAAAATATGACCAGTAAAATGAAAACAAACTCCCAATTATTAACACCCATACCTAAAACAAAAGCAAACTAAGCAAACAAGTCAAACAGGAACAGAACTACAGAAATGGAGATCACATGGAGGATTAGCAAAAGAGGAGTAGGAGTAGGAGAGAGGGGGAAAAGGTACGGAGAATAAGTAGCATAGATGGTAGGCAGAAAATAGACAGGGGGGACAGTAAGAATAGTATGGGAAATGTAGAAACCAAGTACCTGTAAGTATGACACATGGACATGAACTAAAGGGGGGAATGTGGGTAGGAGAGGGTATGCAGAGTGGAGGGGAATGAAGGGGGGAAAATGGGACAACTGTAATAGCATAATCAATAAAATATATTAAAAAAAAGCAAAAAAAAAGAAGAAAAAAAGAAAGAAAAAACCCCCAGAAGAAATAGTCTAACAATAAAACAGCACTACACACATATCTATCAATAGTCACCTTAAATGTAAATGGCTTAAATGGTCCATAGGGTAGCTGAATGAACAAGAAAACAAAAACTAAATATATATGCTGCCCCCAAGAGATTCATCTCAGATTGAAAGATACACACGACTAAAAGTAAAGGAATGGAAAAAGACATTTCATGCAAATGGAAAATAACACAGAGCTGGGGTAGGAGTACTTATATCCAACAAAATCGATTTTAAAACAAAGCAAAAGAGACAAAAAAGGGCACATCTAATGATAAATGGAACAGGAAGCTCTAACCCTATAACATTTTTGCACCCAACATAGGTGCACCTATATATGTAAAGCACATTTTGATAGACATAAAGGAAGGATTGACAGAAATACATAGGCAGGGATTTTAACACCCCCATTGATGTCAATGGAAAGATCTTCCAGGCAGAAAATCAACAAGAAGACAATGGCCTTAAATGACACACTAAATCCAATGATTTAATTGATATCTTCCAAGTGTTTCACCCCAAAGCAGCAGGATACACATTTTTTAAGTGCACATGGAACATTTTCTAAGATAAACCACATGCTAGGACACAAAACAAGTGTCCTTCTCAATAAATATAAGAAGATTGAAATCATATCAAGCATCTTCTCTGACCACAATACTATGAAACTAGATATCAATCACAAGAAGAACACTGAAAAACATGCAAAGACCTGGGAGCTAAATAACATTTTAGTAAACAATGAATAGGCAAAAAACTAAATCAAAGAAGAAATCAAAAGATATCTTGAAACAAATGAAAATGAGGGCACAACAATCCAGAATCTGTGGGACACTGAGAAAGCAATCCTAAGAGGGAAATTCATAGCATTACAGGCCTATCTCATAAAACTAGAAAAAGTTCAAATAAACTATCTAACTTTACAGTTACAGGAACTTGGAAAAGAACAACAAACAAAGGTCAAAATGAATGGAAGGAAGGAAATAATAAAGATTAGAGCATAAATAAATGAAATAGAGTCTAAAAAATGATACAAAAGATCCATGAAACCAAGAGTTGGTTCTTTGAAAAGATAAACAAGATTGACAAATCTTTAACCAGACTCATCAAGAAAAAATAAGAAAGGACCCAAATAAATAAAATCATAAATGAAAGAGGAGAGAGAGCAACTGACTCCAATGAAATACAAAGGATTGTATATCATGAACAACTATATGCTAACAAACTGGACAACCTGGACGAAATGGATAAATCCCTAGAAATGTGCAATCTTCCAAAACTAAATCAATAAGAATCAGAGAATCAGAATAGACAGATTATACTGAATGAAACTGAAGCAATAATCCAAAAACTTCCAACAAACAAAAGCCCTAGACTGGATGGGTCACAGGTGAATTTTACCAAACATTCTGAGAACACCTCTCCTTCTCAAACTATTTCAAAACATTGAAGAGGAGAGAAGGCTCCCAAACTCATTTTAAAAGGCCAGCATTATCCTAATTCCAAAACTAAATAAAGACACTATGAAGAAAAAATATTATAGGCCAATATCCCTGATGAACATAGATGCTAAAATCCTCAACAAAATATTATCAAACCAAATACAGCAATGCATCAAAAAGATCATATACCATGATCAAATGAGATTTATTCTGGGAATGCAAGGTTGGTACAACATTCACTAATCAATAAATGTGGTTCATTGCACAAACAAAATAAAGGATAAAAATCACATGGTCCTATCAATAGATGCAGAAAAAGCATTTGATAAAATCCAGCACCATTTATGATAAAAACTCTCAGCAAAGTGAGATTAGAGGGAACATACCCAAACATGATAAAGGCCGTGTATGAGAAGCCCACAGCCGATATCATACTCAAAGGGCAAAAACTACAAGTTTTCCCCTCATTAATACCCTTTATTAATGTTCATTTGCCCAAGTTCATTAATAAAGCACATTTCATGATAGAACACAGATATTCTTTTCTGCTTCTTTTTTCATCTACTTTGCCAGTTATATTTAATAATTTTGTCTCCCCCTCCCCTGCTCATATTCTCAAGTGGCCTTTAAATTAAACATAATCAAAGTGAAATAGATTTAATTTGAGTTGTGTTACTTGAGATTGGCACACAAAAATGCCTTCTGATATTGTAATCTGTTCTTTTATGTTACTTGGTTTAGTCATTCAGTCCCTCTGAAATTTAGCATTGTCCTATCTCACATTAGAAAAATTGTTTTTCATTTGAAACCAGAATATTTTGTTAACCAGTGTCACCCTAATAAATTCAATAAAAAGGAAAAAAGAAAAAATATTTTTCACATGGTTTTAGAAAGTTACCAAATTGTAAGAAATTACATAGTTCTATAAATCATCAAATGTTTAATATATGTAAATTGTTTAACATCTTATCATTTTGGAAAGAATAGATACTTCTATTTATTTTATTACATGTATTTGTAGTTATATATCTAAGGGAAATAAAGTCGTTATCTTGAAGAGATTTGTACTCCTATGTTCATTGCAGCATTATTCACAATGACTAAAGGATGAATATAAGTGTTCATCTGCAGATGAGCAGTTAAAGAATATATGAGGCATAGCAATGCATACACATTGAACATTTCTAACCTTACCATTGTATCTGGAACAAGGCGCTTTCCAGTGGTGTCTAAACTGAGGCCCAAAGGTTGGATGGGGCTCAGGATGGCTATGAATGTGGTCCAATACAAAATCGTAAATTTACGGAAAACATTATGAGATTTTTTTGTGATTACCTGTAGCAATGTATTTAATGTGTGGCCCATGACAACTCTTCTTCTTCCAGTGTGGCCCAGAGATGCCAAAAGGTTGGACACCCCTTCTAGGCTTTCTCCTCTTGAAGAAGGAATTTCAAGGAAAGAACAGCAATCATGGGAGTTACTGGTGACTAATAGGCTCAGAAAAAGTATTTAGGTCTATTAATGGAAGTGGCATCCTGATTAAAACTTGTGAAAAGTTGCTAAAATAGGTTTAGAGAAAATGATTACTCTTAAATGTGTATTTGGCAAAAAATGAAAGGTACAACATTATATTAAACCCATTTCTCATAATTTCAGAAAAAGTAAAGGAAAATGAACACTAGGAAAGTGGAAGATAGGAAATAATAAAGGTAGGAGTACAAGTTAATGAATAGAAAATACACATACAATTAAAAGAATCAATAAGCCAAAATTTGTTCTTCAAAACACTAATAAAGTGACATATTTTTGAGTAGATTAAAAGTTAATATCAAGAATGAAAAAAGGACACATGATAAGAAAGAGGAAAAATATAAAAATAATAAAGATATTAAGAGTAATTTTATGCTAATAGATTAGAAACTTTATATGAAATGGAAACTTTTCTTTAAAACTTAAATTATAAAAGTGGACACAAGAACAAATAGGGAATCTGGACTGCCCAACAACTAAATTTATTAAGCTAGTACTAAAAACATACTTTTATATAGAAACTTCAAGTCTTAGGTGGTTTTACCAGTGACTTAAGAAATATTAAAGAAATAAATAATTTCAAACCTATATTGCCCAGAAAATTATAAAACATACATAATGATACTCATCAACTCCTTACATGAAACCGAAAAACTGGTACCAAACTTGAACAAGGATGTTATTCAGCATGAAACTGATGAAAGAAGAAAAATCAGATGATCAATATGTGCTGTAAAGTAAAATAATTGATGAAATTCAACCTTTATTCAAGGCTTACACAAAAGATAAAAATGCTTAGCAAACTAGTAATAGAAAAGATTTTATATAATCTGAAAAATATCTACAAAAAGGCTATAGCAAACATTATTCTTAGTGGTCAACTGGTGGGGGCTTCACCCAGGAGATTGCTGTCCCTGTGCCTGTTCCACACTGTGCTGCAAGTGAGAAGACACAGTCAAGAGAAAAGAAATTCGAGGTGGAGGAATTGACAAGGCAAGAAACAAAACAAAAAACAAATGAAGAAAACCTATTGCTGTTTGTAAATCACAATGTGTACATTAAAGTGTAACCTAGTTACAAATAATTTATTAAGAAAAACAAGGACAGAATCACGAAACAGACATCAATCACGGAACAGAGGGGAGGCGGGGTGTAGGGACTGATGAAAGGAGGTGAAGGGAGTAGTGAAAGAACTTACATGAAGGACCCATGGACAATGGTGAGGGCATTGATTATGGAAGTGGGGATGGAGGGGGACAAAGGGGAAAAAGTGGGACAACTGTGATAGCATAAACAGTAAAATATTTATAAAAAGAAAAACAAGACGATTTTGAAAAGGGCTGGATAGAAAATCAGAGCACAAATCTTGTTCCTGTATGTTAGAAACAAACATTTAGAAAATAAAATTATAAAACACTAATTACAATACAGCAATATGTGGAGGACACAGAAATGAATACCATAAAGTTTGTGCAAGATTCTCATGGTGAGAAATAGAGTGACAAACATGTGTATGAATCAAATGAATATTTTTTTAATTTTAATCATTGTTCAAGTACAGTTTTCTGTCTTTTATCCCCATCCCAGCCCACCCCCACCCTCTCCACCTACCTCCCATTTCCACACCCCCTTGTTATTGTCCATGTGTCCTTTATATTTGTTCCTGCAAACCCTTCCCCTTTTCCCCTGAAATTCCCTCCCCTCTCCCCTCAAGGTTACTTTAATTTGATCTCATAAAATGCCCCTTTAAGTGTGGGATAGAAGCTTTAAGGAAATGAGTATGGCAAGTGCAAATTTCAAGTAGAGGGTTGGGGAGAGATTAGTTATAACCTATTATTATGCAATCATTGCATCTGCTGGCTTAGAGGCTTAGGTGTTAGGAGGGTTCCTCAGGAGTTTTGAGTTGAAAGCAGGAAAAATCACACCCTCTGGAATGAAAGCAGAGGTCAGAGGTCCTCTAGTGGCCATCTGAGAAAAGACAATATAGGTATATTCCAATATACCTATATTGGAATAACTTTATTCCAATACATTTAACAAATTCCTTGAAAGGTGCATGCTACTGAAGAAGACACAGGTAGCTTGAATATCTCCCTATGAAAGAAGTTATATTTAAATTAATAGATATTATCACAAAAAATTTAGGCCTGGTCAGCTCTATTGATGAATTCTATCACACATATATGGAAACTATTACCAAATGTACAAGTCTCAGAAAGCAGAAGAAGGAATATATTTCAAAAAAGCTTTTATGTAAGACCAATATAACCCTGATACCCAAACCAGGCAAAGACATTACAAGAAAAGAAAACTATGGAACAATAACCCTTATCAACAAAGACATATTAAAAAAATCCTTAACAAATTTATTTAACTTAACAAAATTCTTTATTAAATTCAGTCCAGCAATAAATAAAAAGGCTTATACATCAACACCAAAGGGCCTATGTGCCAGAAATGCAAGTTTAGCTTAACCTCCCAAACTCACTGTAACTTACCACGTGAGCAGATTGAAAAGTAAAAATCATACGATATTTTCAATACATGCAGAGAAAGCATTTGACAAAATCCAATATCCATTCATGATAAAAATGATCAGCAAACTAGGACTAGAAAGGAACTTCCTTAATGTGACAAAGGACATCTACAAAAAGTCTACACACTGTTTTGTAATTCATGGTGAAAGATTTAATGTTTTCTCCCTAAGACTGGGAATAAGGCAAAAATGTCTGCTCTCACCACTTCTTGGTGAGAAGTTGGAGACTCCACACCGACTGAAGGCTCGAGATAGTACAGACACAGACAGGTAAGAAAAGACAACAGACTGAAAAGCCTGAAGCAAAATTGACTATATTTGCAGATGACACGTGGTAGAATATGTCCATCTATGTAGAAAATACAGTGAAATCTGCATAAAAACTATAAGAACTAGTAAGTAAGTGAGCCTAATGAGGTCATAGGACACAAAATTAAAAAATTCAGCTGTGTTTCAATATAATAGCTGCTCCTTATTGTTCTTCATTGATTGCAGTTGGAACCAAAATGCTGCTTGGATGAGCTTCAGAAGTAGATTAAAAAATAAAAAACTATAGGAGGTCTCCAGAAACAATGTACTGTGAACAAGTTTTGTATTTATTTGCCCCCCTACTCTCTCTCTCTCTGGCTTCGGTTTGCTGCACGAATGCCCTTTCCCCTTAGTCCTGTCAGTTCTCTAGAGGGAGGTGTAACAGTAAAATGCAAATGAGAAAGAGACTAAACTATCTGAGGTTTTAAAAGTTCTGATATTTATTTTTAGTTTAATTCTATTGTGGTGAGGGAATATACTTTATATTTCAATTGTTTTAATTTATTTAAACTATTTTAAGGTTCAGAATATGCCTCTAAGAATTTTTTTATTTTGGTACTTGAAAATAGTGTGTATTGTCTGTTTTTGAGCAGATTAGTCTGCAAATGCCATTTGGGTTCATTTGATTAATAGTGTTTTTCTAATTCTCTGTATATTTAGTGATTCTTCCCTTCTTTATGTTTCAGGGGAAACTCCTAGAAACTCGGTTCTTCTCACCAGTGCTGTAAAAAATTATAGATCGACAACTCTATTAGCGTGTAAGCAGGGTTTATTAGTGATATGTTGTCATGGAAGAGAACAGCCCAGCTAAGGCAGGGTACAAGGTGAAAGGCATAGGCAAAGCAGGGTAAGGGCAGCGAAAGTAAGGGGTGGCAAATGTGTGGGTGGCCAGAGGTCTAGGGGCCAGAGAGCCAAGAGAGAGAAAGTCCTTTGTTCTGAGGACTTACATAGTTGGCGGGAAGAATTACATGTTGATTAACAGGTAAATGTGGTGCCAGCTTTCCTATGGGTACATGACTACCCAAATGTAGGTATGTGTGGAGGTCTATCAGCTGGAATCCTTATCTTGCTCCAGACCCCATTTGTTCATCTTTTTGTAAAACAGATACGTGACAGGAGACAGTTAATTAAAGTTGGGGCAGTTACCTAAAGTTATTTATGGGCTCTCTCTGTAAACATTAGGGACTCCCTCATAAAAAAGATGGTGACCAGAGGTAGGAAATTAACCAAAGTTGTTTTATGGGCTTCTTCCTTTGGGCACTGTGGACCCTCTCTCACCTTCCAGGCCTTGGGATGAAAGCAGTTTCAAGGCTTTCTTTCCCAGATAGTGGAGACGATGATACACAGAATTTTAAGCACTGCCCTCTTCTTATGTTAGCCTGG
>PVIA01014064.1:17641-28837 GCA_004024845.1 Tonatia bakeri
CTTTCCTTCCTTCCTTCCTCCCTTCCTTCCTCCCTTCCTTCCTTCCTTCCTTCCTTCCTTCTTTCCTTCTTTCCTTCCTTCCTTCTTGCCTTCCTAATCTACAAACAAAATTGTGACTTTTTCTAGTTTCTTTTTTCAGCTTCATATATTTTTGCATCATACATTGTAAGACGATAAGTGTTTACATTTTTAGGATTCTTATATCTTCTTGATAATTTGGCTGCAGTATCATTATGAAATGTTCTTCTTTATCTTTTGTAAGATTACTTTCCTGACATCTACTTTGATAATAATATAGCCATTTCTAGTTTTATTTTTGTGTTTCTATGATATATTCTTTTTCTTTTAAAGATTTTATTTATTTATTTTTAGAGAGGGAATGGAGGGGGGAGAGAGAGAGAGAGAGAGAGAGAGAGAGAGAGAGAGAGAGAGAAACATCAATGTGCGGTTGCTGGGGGCTGTGGCCTGCAAACCAGGCATGTGCCCTGACTGGGAATTGAACCTGCAATGCTTTGGTTCACAGCCTGCGCTCAATCCACTGAGCTACATCAGCCAGGGCATATATTCTTTTTTATCATTTTGTTTTTAATTCTTCTTTTATGTATAAAGTAGAATTTTTATGTAGAATGTATAGTTGGATCTCAATTTTTATTTTATTTTGTTTTTTAGAACCAAACTTTAATATTTCAAGGACATCCTAAATGAGTTACTGGGGGCGTTATGGAAGCTACCACCCATGCCACAACAGCAAGAATCAAGAATTCTGAAAGTTAATGCAATTACCTCTTTGGATACATATAAACAATATATTAAAGGATGTCACAAAGTACAGAAAAGGAGACACTCAGCAGAGCAAAGGCAAGCAGCAGGCCAACTGTCCAATGAGAGGGTAGAGAAGCTCCTGGAGTCCCAGGAAATGGAGCTGCCTTAGGCAAAAAGAGGTCCAGACATGGGTTTTGATCGATTCTTATTACAACTAGCCAAATGCAAACTCAAAGAAAACTGAGGTTCAGATTTCCCACAAACGTAGTAGGAATTTGCAACAAATGGAACTTATTTAATCAAACGTCTCATATGTAGGTTGAGAAAGAAGTGAGCAGTGAGACTTGGCCAGGGAATCTGGTCCCGAGCTGACATTTCCTAACCTGAGGTCTGAGCTCCTCAGGCAGGATGGCCTGGAATTGTTGGATTTCTATCCTCTAGAACTGTGAAACAATGAATTTCTTTTGTTTAAGCCACCTAGTCTGTGGTCTTTTGTTATGGCGTCCCTACCAATCTAATAAACAAATGGTCTTTACATTTCATTTTTAAATTGTTGGTAGATAGAATTTATTTTTATATATTTTCCATTTGTATATCATGATGAATTCACATATTAATTCTAATTGGTTTCACTGTAGATTCTTTTGAATTTTCTACATGGACTATTATATGATCTATGAATAATAATATTTTTATTGGTTCGTCTCCAATCCTTACATCTTTAATTTATTTATTTTTATTATTTGTTTGTTTGTTTGTTTGATTCTTTCTTTATTTTGCCTATTGCACTGGCTGGAATTTCCAGTCAGTGTTGGAAGGGAAGTTGTGATGGTGGGTGTCTTTGTCTTATTAGCAAGCTCAGATCAGAGGGAACGCTTTAGACATTTCGCAATTATAGAGCATTTATTATATACATATTATTCATCAGATTAAGAAATGTTCCTTCTGTTCATTATTTCCTAAGAGGTTTCCTAAGAGGTTTTTAAAATCATGAATGGATGTTCAATTTTATTAATTTGTTTTTCTGAATCTATTGAGGTAGTCATATGAATTTTCTACTTTTTTTCTACTAGTGTGGTGGATTATATTGATTGATTTTTAAATATTAAACCAACCTCACATTCCTAGAATAACTAAATTTGGTTTTATTATCCTTTTTATATATTGTTGGATTTTACTTGCTAATATTTATTTAGAATGTTTGCATGTATGTTCTGTAAATTTCCTTTCCTATAATGTCCTTGTCAGTTTTGAAATCAAGGGTATCCTGCCTTCATGCAGTGTGCTGAGAAGTATTGTCAGCTTTTAATTTCCTGGAAAGTTATTAGAGTAAGATTGATATTAATTGTTTCTTAAATGTCTGAAATAACTTTTTGAAGTTACCTGACACTAGCAGTTTAAAAAATTTAATTAGAGATTTAACTTCTTTAAAGTTATATAACTATTCCAGTTTTATATTTCTTCTTATATGTTTTAGTAAGCTGTGATATTCTAGGAATTTGTTGATTTTCTCTATATTTTTAAATTATTGGAATAGTTTTTAATAACAGTGCTGACAAACTTTCTGTAAGGTACTAGCTAGTAAATATTTATATTTGAGGACAATATGGTCTCTGTTGCAACTATTCAACTGTGCTTAGCAAGAAAGTAGCCATAGATGTCGCAGAAATGAGTGGGTGTGGCTGTGTTTCAACAGGCTTTATTTACAAAATTAGTTTTAAAAAGTTTAAAAAACAGGTCAGAGGTTCATTTTGGCTCACGAATTATATACTTTCTCTTTCTTACATTGTAAATGTCTCTTTTTCTTTATATCCCCAATATCACTAATGTGTGCTTTCTTCCTTAAAGTCTGAATCATTCAGAATGTCATAGGAAGTCTCAGATTGGTTTTCATGGAAGTCTATCCATTATGCAGGCCTTTCAAATTTAAGACCCAATTTGTGTTAATTTCTTTGTTCTTTCCTCTGAATGGAAATAACATATATCAAACCTCTTTGTTGGGGCGTAACTTGCTTTTTCTTTACTAGCTTCAGAAGATGCAAGGTTATTGCTTAGATTGTACAAGCTCAGATTATTGATACATTATCGGCTACATGTACATAAGTGTACATTCATGTACATTTATGGCTACACATTTTCTCTAATCACTTAACTATACTTTATAAATTTCAATATATTTTAATTTTACCACTATTCAGCCAAAAGTTTAAACTGTATTCCATTGTGATTCTTTCTTTGATTCAAGAGTTATTTGGAAGTGTATTGTTGAATATCCAAGCAGTTGAGAATTTTCTAGTTACATTTTATTTTTTAATTTCTGTCTTTATTCTGTGTGGCCTTATGACATTCTGAATGATTCAGACTTTAACATTTTTCAAACTTACTTTATGCCATCATGAGGTCATTTAAAAAAATGTTCTACATGCATTTTAGAAGAATGTGTGTTTTTCATATGTTGTGTGTGATGTTCTTGAGTTGTCAATTAGGTCAAGTTTGCTACTTATGTTTTTCAAATCTTTCTCAACCTTATTGATTTTAACATTTTTATCACACCAGTTATTGCAAAAGGTGTTTTAAAGCCTCCCATTATGACTGTGCACTTGCTTATTCATTTATTTCTGTCAGTTATTATTTACATATTTTTAGTTATGTTATTTGATCCATTCAAATTTAGAATTGTTATATTTACTCATGGGTTGATCTTCTCTTACCTTTGAAATACCTTTTTTATATCTGATATATGATTTTAATGTTTAGAAGATGGCATGCCTCTACTGCTAGGCTGTTGGTAAGGGGATTGAGTCAATCTACCAAGGAGCTGAGATAAATTTTGGATTTGTTATTAATATGTTTACATCTGTGCATCGCAGATTTCAGATTCTTCTAGTATCATTTTGTGCTCAGGGTGGTGACTGAGGTGCTAGGGTTTTTTTCCTCAGTTTTCCTTAATGTCCTCAGCTTCAGACCTTCCTGGTGCACCTACACCCCAAAGCTGGTCTCTGTCTATGTCTTTTTCTCCTCCAGTGTAGACTACTACTACTTGTTATTTGGTGCCTATTAGCCTGGTGAGGGGACAAGGGCATTACCTACTGTCCTGGTTCATTCTCAGCCTTAGGCAGGACTGAGGGCTTGTGTCTTGAGCTTGGGCTTTCTCAGTGATCTTGGGCCTCCTTCATGGAGGAGCCAAACTCTTCTTTGTCTTGTTGGTAGATCTTACATGTGAGAGAATTTCTGCCATCTCCCAGTATAAGAGACCTCTAATGACATTGGTGCAGGAATTTGGCATCAAGACTTTTCCCCAATTTCTCTTAGGAGAATAGAAGGCTCGTTTCTTTGACTCTTCCCCCAGCCACAAAAGACAGTTGAAGGCTGTCTTTCCAAAGAGGAGAGGGTCTTAGTGGGGTTTCATGCCTCCCTTATAGTGGTGGCTGCTCCTCTCCCCTGTGTCAGCATCCCTGGGGGAGGCGTTCTCTGGTCTGCCTCCCTATTCCAGGCATTTCTCATGAGCACCTGTAACAGTGTGCAGCCAAGAGGGGAGCCCCAAACAGGGATTTGTAATAGGGTCCAGAAGAGCTTGGAGATAACTGGCTCCACACCACAGGGCCACACCTGCCCAGAATGCTAGCAGCTGTGGCCAATTGTGAGAGGAGCCGGAAATGGGGCTGCAGAGGAAGATTGGCACTGGGATTTAAACGGAGGCATAGCAGCCATTGGGCGTCTCTCTTTTTGGAACCAAGCATCTGTTTAGGACCATGCGGCTTGGGTGAGAGTCAGGACCACGAGGCTTTGGAAGTGCTCCCTTTTGCCACATGGAGGGTGCCAGGAGGACTGTGTGCATTTGTGGGGAACTTTAGTTTGTGTTATTTAAAATAAATAATAAATTCCTTTCCTTTTCACTGATCTCTGGTATTAAGAGACATCTTTCCTCAGGTGGCAGGCAAAACGAACCCAGTAGGTGGGGAGGAACCCCTGGAGAAAAAGGGAGGGTCTCTTATATCATTCAGCCCCCCCCCCAACTCTGTTCTGTAACACACCTAGTGGGGCAGCATGGAGAAGAACCTTCAAATGGGTGCAGAGTCCCCCATTTCTGTGACAGTGGAGTCCCATGCTGTCATGCTAGCCATGTTTGGTTTTTGGAAATTTATTAGACACATTAGCTGAGTTCTTCTTGTTTGATTTATGGTACCTGAAATCTCTTTCTCTGCAGTTTGACATAGGTGAGCCAGTGCTTCTGTTCTGCCTCTTGAGTTTCAAGCTCTTTGATTGTTTTGGAGCTTCTGCTTTTGTGGGCTTGAGAAAAGTTATGCTTTTGCAGTTTATGTGACTTTTATGCTTCTTAAGGTGAGAGAGTGCAGCTGTCTCCAGCTTTCTACATCTTTAGTGGAACTGGAACTCCTCCCCCATTTAAAAAATATTTTCTTATATCTCCTCTTTTGCCTCTTTGTAGATTGATTAAATAAGTATTCTTATTATTCCTCCCCCATTAATTTTTAAGGATACTTGTTTTTTACTATTATTTTAGAGGACACTAGATATTACAACATACATACTTGATTTACCATAGTCTGATAAATGTTAGTACTTAAATTCTTTCTCAGAAAACCCTAGGAACTTTAGAATGCCTTAACTTCACTAAGTTAACCCCAGGCTTGTGTGTTACTAATGTTATGTAATTTAATTACACATAAATTTTAAACCTCACATGTCATTATTACATATTGTATTCATTTACATTTATCTGTGTCTAAGTTTCATTGCTCTTTACTTCTCCTTCTCCACTAGGAGAGTTTCCATTCACCTCTGTATTTTAGGCCCAACCCAGGGTGGGGCTGTTCGGATGAAGAGGTTCATTTTAGGTTTTCACCCACTTTCTGAATCAAGCATGGGACCTCTATCCCCTACCAGCTGGTGACAAGGACTCCTATTAACCAAAGAGGTGCTTGTAAACAGTAGGTCTCAGGGTCAAGACTGGCTGGCTGGCAGAAGCAGCCATCTGTGGACTCTTCCCTTCATAGTAGCTGCTCCTATGGCTGACTCATTTTTTGAGGAGAAGTTCACAGATCCCGAGGGACCAAGTATGCACCAGACTTTTGCTTTGATGGGTCTGGGGAACCACACCTGAAGAAACATTAGTGTCTTCTGATGGACAGCAGCCACCTTTTGGGAGCTGTGTCCTCAGAAACTGATGTCCTTGTCACTGTGATCTAGATTTATGCAAGCAATTCACAAAATCTGGATTGTGGAAGTCAATCCGTTCTATAATCTTCTTTAAGAAATTATGTTCTGCATAAAATGAGTATGGTTGCAAAATCTATATTGTTTAGGGCTTCCAGAAAGAGATTTAATGATGAAATAAGCATACCTACTGTGTAGTTCATATTGTGAAAGAAGCTTTGCTTTTGTAATACATGAGTAAAAGAATAACACTTTCTAATGAAAAGAAAAACATCCCCCTCCAGAAAAACCCCAAACAAACTAAACAACCACCACAAAAAAGAAATTACATTTCAGGTGTATGATGAGGATACACAGAGTCATTTTGTGTGAGGGGAAGTCCCTTGGCATGCCCAAGTCTGTATCCCAACAATCATGGACTCAGTGGTGATGACATAACTTGCAGACACCTACTCTTAAGCTGCTGAGGGTGGCAGCTCTATTCCTGCCAGTCATGACTGATGCTGATTTCACCTAACACTCCCCAGTTCCTGGGAAGGGACAGATGTTGGGTATCTGCTTCCCTGAGCAAGAGCTGAGGTGAGTCAGTGTTTCTGCCTTGCGTAGCTAGAGCTTACCTGGAGAGCAAGGGGAGATGGTGTTTCTCTGTTGCCTCATCCTGCTCACATGTCTTTTCTGTTTGGAGAACTACATTTTAGGAAAGATTTTTGATGACCTCACTAGGTCAAATAAGTTCAAATAGGGTCATCTTGAATTTAAGGAGAGAAAAATAGAGTAAATCATTTATAAATCAATTCATTAAACCTTTATTCTGTGTCTTTTTTTTGGTAAGACTCTATTCTAGATCATGTAGATATATTAGTAACAGATCAATAAAGTCTCAGCTCTGTCCCCCTGGAGCTCACATTTGGTGGCGGTGGTAGAGTGTCTTTGTATATGACTGGTGGGGAGATACAAAGAGAAGACACATATCAAACAAATAGTCTTAAACATGGAACCCTTTTGTTTCAGACACTGAGAGCCTAAGTTTGGAAAAAGAAAACACACGTACCAGTCCTGCAGGCATTAGGCCTCTTGCATTCTATGATAACTGCTCTCCTATTATGCTTTCGTTAGGTTCTGTGCTTGTTAAACCTTGTCTTTTTTTCTGGAGTTTAGAACATATAGGGCATGGGGTATGCAAAAGGTGTCTTGAGATTCAGGTATTGAGGTGGCCCCTTTTTTGTACTTTCAAAAACTAGCTGGGGACCCCCAACCATCCATGGCAAAAATGGAACAGTCTCAGTGACTAAAGGGCACACGCAGGAGAAACAGAAGTGGTGAGTTCTACCAGGATAAGGTAGGAAAGTGGAGAGGACTTTTTGTGGCATGTAGCTGTCTGAGTAGGAAGAAATGAGGTCATTCTGCAAGGACCTGGGAATGTATTAGGGCGGTGTTCCCCAAACTTCAGTGAATTCCATACCACTTTTCTTATACTTGTACATTGCTAATATTACATACTTAATAGTTTTCACTGAAATTACCTTCAAATCAATATGCTTTAAACATAGTAATTCTTGGCAGTGTTATACATGACAAGTTTGAAACTATGACTTTTTCAAATGTAGATTGAGATAGATAATAATTAAAATGTAAAAAACTGTTTGCCATGTGAGACTATCTTCTGGAACAATCACACTGTTGCAACCATTGGGAAATGCTGCATTGGGAATTAGTGTTTACAAAGGGGCGACTCTAATAAAAATTAAATTAAACTAAAATGGAGCATTGCCTTCCTAGGGGGTTACCCCATTTCTAAATAACTTTTATTCACTTCTTTGTTCCTTTATTATAAGGTGACCACTGCAGTATGGAATAGGAATAAAAGGAGGGGGATATACATTTTAACTGGACACTGGAAGAGTCGGTCCTTATTGCTCTCCTCTGATTAAACCTGCAGTTTGTTTATCCAGTCATCTGTTGAAGAGTGTCTTGGTTGCTTCCAGTTCTTTGAAATTGTGAATAAAGCTGTTATAAAGATTTGCATGCAGGTTTTTGTGTAGACATATTTTGAAACCCATTGGGTAAATTTCCAGGAGGGCTATTAGTAGATTGTATGGCAAAATTTAGCTCTGTAAGATCTTGACTCAATTTTGAAAGGTTAGATTTTTTGAGGAATTTTTTTATTTCATTTAATTTTTCTCTAACTTATCCTCTTATAATTCTGTCAGCCTCTCTGCCCAGGCAACAGTCACCTACTGCCCCATGCTAGTGTCCAAAGAGAGTTTTCTCCCTAGAGTTTCTCCTGATTTTTACCCAGGTTTCCTTGTTTTCTTTTGTGACTTTTTGTGCAAAGACCCGATACTTTTCCTATCTTGGAAAGACTCTTATGAGAAGTGTCTGATTCATTTCATCTCTTTCTTACCTGATGTTCTTAATTTCACTAACCCACATCATGCAGAGTAAGTTCATATTTTTATTAGTCCTTGAAATCACTCCCTTAAATATTCTGATACCACATTTAGGGAATACAGGCATACATCTGATATATTGTGGGTTTGGTTCTAGACCATCACAATAAAACGGATACTGCAATAAAGTGAGTTATGTGGATTTTTTGTTTCCCAGTTCGTATAAAAATTATGTTTACACTACTGTAGCTCAGTGATTTTCAGCCAGTGTGCCACAAGAATTTTTAAAACATGCAATACCTGACTATTTAGTCAGGGACACTGACTTCTTTTCCCTCAGATGGTCAAATTAAAAAAAATGACAACAGCCAATACAACAATAAGCGTCCAGTGTAAATAAATCAAAATTATACCTATTTTTTGTCAGATCAGCAAAAAATATATTTTTTGGTGTGCTGCAGAATTTTAGTAATTAGTTTCTGTGTGCCATGAGATGAAAAATGTTGAAAATTGCAGCTGTAGTCTATTAAGTGTACAATAGTATTATGTCTGAAAAAATATATATATAACTTAATTAAAAGTAATTTATTGCTAAAAATGTTAATCATTATCTGAGCTTTCAACAAATCATAATCTTTTTGGTGCTCAAAGAATTACTCAGTGCAGGGTTGTCACAAACTTTCAATTTGTAAAAAATATAATATTTGCAAAGTTCCATAAGGTGAAATGCAATGAAATGAGGTATTCCCCTGTAAAATTAGAATTTATGAAGTTTATGTGTTTTTGGAAGGTTAATGCTGATAGCTACTTATTTCCTTGTAAGGACTTAGCCTGACATTCTGACAAAATGCTACAAGGAGAAATGTGGTATTTAACTAGAGATTATTTTATTGTCCTAAGCAGCTAATTATAGAAATAGTAAACCAAATTAAAAATTATACCATATTATTTCATACAGAATAATAAATATCTATTAATGCATTTTTTCAAACCAACAATATCAACCTATTGGATTTTATTGTATTTGAGTTTTTTGGTATTTAACAGTAGTCAGAAATTTTAAGTGAGTCCAAATACCTAGAAATGATTAAATTGTCTTTTTTTGAGACTACATTCCAAATTTCCACTTAGATTTTAACTCTGATTTTTGCCACATAGTAACTATCAATGTTAGTTCATTTTATTATTTCTATGCCTCATTCAAGTCAGGTGTCTTTTAATAAAGTTTTAATTTATTTTTAGAGGGAGGGAAAAGGAGAGAGAAAGAGAGGGAGAGAAGCATCGGTTGGTTGCCTCTTGTGTGCACCCCAACTACACACCTGGCCAGCAACCCAGGCACGTGCCCTGACTGAGATTTGAACCTGCTGCCTTTTAGTTTGCAGGATGATCCCTAACCAACTGAGCCATACTGGTCAGGGAAAGTCAGGTATTTTGTTACATGCTTCTAAAATATTTTGGCACTAACTTAAAATAGAGATGATATAAAAGATTTTTTAAAAAATGAGGCAAATGATTTTCTTAACCATCAATTACAACTTGAACATGCTGTTTTGCCTCTGTTTCTTTGATTAACAATTTATTATCTTGCTATCTGAGTACCTTCCATGGACTGTGCTAAGTGCTTTATATGCAGTTTCTTATTTATTTCTCAAAACAGTTTAGAGGTAGGTACTATATTATTTATGTTATTATTACATTAATATATTTCTATTATTATTATATCATTACATTGTTTTTCTTATTACCTTTCTTACTACTGTCTACTTTTTCCTGATCTATTATAGTCTGGCCAACTTTAGAATTTCTATCTGTCTGATTCTTGGAATCCATATAAACTCATTCCTTTTTTTTTTTTAACCCGAGTATGATACACCATTTTTTGTTGATACATATGCATAGATACAATGACTACTGGAGGCCTGTGTCTTTGTTGTGTACATGTCATTTTCTTAAATAGATATTAATCAAAATCTTATCATGCTTTACATATGCTTTAAAAAATTTAAGCTTTATTGTATTTTTTCCCCATTACCATTTAGTCCCCTTATACCTTTTTCCCTCAAGCAATCACCACACTGTTGTCCATGTCCATGAGTCCTTTTTCCTTTTTGTTCCATTCCTCCACCCCCAACCTCCTTGCTCCACCCCCACTAGCTGTCATCTGCTCTCCATCTATGAGTGTGTCTCTGTTTTGCTTGTTAGTTCAGTTTGTTCATTAGATTCCACACATAAATGGAATCATATGGTATTTATCTTTCTCTGACTGGCTTATTTCACAATGTTCTTATTTCATAATGTTCTCCAGGTACATCCACACTGTTGCAAAGGGTAAAAATTTCTTTTTTATGGTCAAGTAGAATTTCAATGTGTAAATGTCCCATAGTTGTTTTATCCACTCCTCTATTGATGGACACTTGGGCTGCTTCCATATCTTGGTGATTGTAAATAACACTGCAATGAGCATAGGAATTATTAAATTTTTTTTGAATTAGTGTTTTGGGTTCCTTTGGATATATACTTTCTAAAATTTTAATTTGATATTTCTGATAATGTTAAATCAACTTCCAAAACATTCTTTTTAATGATGTTGAGAATTCCACCATATGAATGTACTATAATTTATCGATTTCTGCAAGAATCTGAATGATGATGAAGAATGAGTCTGACACTCAGAAATAAAAGCAGAAGACAAAAATTCAAGGTCAGCTTTAGTTTTTATTTCTCTAAGAATATCAGAAATATATAACCACAATTCCTATTTTTATCTTTATTTCATTCCTATTTTATTGTAAAATCCTGACCTGCAAGGACTATTTTGTTCAATGGTATGTAACATATAGTAGTAAAATGTGAGATAAAAAGTTGAATC
>PVIA01014065.1:0-28795 GCA_004024845.1 Tonatia bakeri
CAAAAAAGGCCATGGATATTTTAATAAACTTTCAAAAATCATGCTAAAAACACACTATTCTTTTTCAAAATGTTCACAGTAGTACATTGTTGTTTTAACCACAAATAACTCCTGTGGAAACTCAGAAGACATTGTGGACAGCTGTATGTTAGCTATAATGAATAGAACAAACCTGATTTTAGGCATAGAATTAAACTGTTCTGAAAATTTGACCTGTATAACTAGCTCAATAAGAAATATTAAAACTGATTTTGGTAAGAGAGATTTGGGAGCAGACCTATACAATTTGCCTGGCTTATGAAAGAAAAGAAAGCAAAAAGAGAATATCTAATACAATTAAGGGCCTCAGCATCACAGATACTTTTATTTACTACCTGATACTCATTCTCTCTTTAGATAGTATTTAAGGTTGGTATAAGAAGTCTCCATGGGAAACTGCCCTGGATTCTTCTGGAGCAGTCGCCCTCATGATCCAAGTCAAACAACATACTAAGTGGTAAAAGTCACAGGCTTGCTTATGCAGAACAAATCTCATAAATGTATGGTATTTATGTGAAATATTTTTCTTTCCCAGAACTAGAAATGTAGGAACTGCAGCCATCTTTCCACCAGAAAGAGAATCTGAGGGTAATTTTTCTAATTTACTGGAAACAAAATAAAGATAAGGTCAGAGAGAAAACCAAGACCTAGAATATCATTCAAGCCACTGCATTAAGTTTGATCAGCACTCACTCCTATCCATGGAAGTTTCAGCCAATCAACTGTGGGCCATGAGAGGCCACTGTATAATGAACCACACTGGTAAACCAAGAAACCAGCAGAAGCAATGGCATCCAACATGTCACCCTCCCCACACGCCAGAAAAAGTGAGCTCTCCCAACTAGCCTCTTGAGAGGGAAGTGCTGGTTGTTTTGTCTAGGAGAAGATGGAAAGAGAGAAATGAGTTCTTACCGCTCCTCTTTCAGACGTAACGGCCACTTCAAGTGAGAACACTATTCACTGCAATATGTTTCGGATGCTACTGGATAGGTTGATGGCTTAAACTGAATGAAACCATGGCTTCCATTGGAAATAAAAATCCAAGGTTCATCCGGTTTATTTAACTTATTTAGAAGTAACCATTAATAAAAGTAATTAATTTAAAAATTAATGAATCTGGGAAAAGCCTAAGCCCGCCAGGCAGTCAGGATAATAAGCATAAACTACGACTGTCCTGGGAATCCCAAGGCACACAAATGACTTGCCTTGAGGGATCATAAAACTGAAGGATAGTGGAAGGTAATGCCTGTGAGCGTTAGTTGGTGAGCTTTAACATGACTTTATTAATTCAACTCAGTAAACTTTCTTCTCAGACTATCATGAACAACAGGTGACCAGAATAACATTCCTTACAGTAAAATAGCATCCATGCATTGTTGGAGAAAGGCACGTGCGCAGATGGTTACGCACAAAGGTTACAATGTTCAGGCGGGTTGTATAGTGAGCACTCAGGAGATTGACTGCTTAGCTCTTTTGCTCTGCTGGAGGAGCAGGGAGAAAAAGTAACCAGGAAAGTTTCAAAAAGGATCAAAATGGGAGCTGCATAAAATGAAATAATAGATATTTGGTAAGTAATTAAGAAAAAGAAGAATTTAGCCTCGAGTAAGGGGATAGAAGGCACGAAAACATGAAGTCTAACAGGAAATGGTAAGTTTGATGCTCTGCAAATCATTCACTACACCACAAAGTACTGACTCACTCTTGTTCCTCGGTGACACTAAGGAGAGTTTTCAGGATGCTTCGGTTAAGCTAAAATAATTATATGCTCATGTTTATAAACCCTTCGCAATTCATAGCAGAATTTTATGTTCACCATTTTATATATAATTAGGTTACTCTCCTAAAAATATCGTAAAATGGCTTAATAACTTTAGGTTAATTTTGCTATGAAATATTAAATCCTTCTAAGCCTTATTTGAACCAAAGTTAAATGATTTAGAATGATGCTGAAAGCAATTTTACTGAATAAATGTATCACATCTTTCAGTTTTTCAGCAAATGTATCGGTACTTTAGGACTTCTGTGATCTCAATAAATTTACAAAGGTTAGTTTTTATAAGTAAATTTAATAAAAGATTCCTTATTTTCAGTATAAAAGCTTTGATTTAAATTTAGGGAGATAACTCTGGCTGGTGTGGCTCAGTGGATTGAGTGCAGGCTTGAGAACCAAAGGGCTATGGTTTGATTTCCAGTCTAGGGCACATGCCTGGGTCCCTTTCTCCCTCCCATCACCTCTCTAAAAATAAATAAATAAAATCTTTTAAAAAATAAAGAAATTCTGGCAGACAAAGCTGTGATATTTTATTAAAGTTGAGAAAAAAATAATATGAAATCCCCTACAAAATTAAAGAACATTTTATTCCCCTTTAATACAGTACAGTCATTTCCATTTTTATAGTTTGTATTTAAAATACAGAAGAAACCTTACCATGAAAATTTTATACATAGAACCAAAAGATAAACAGCTTTCATTGATTCCCACCTGTATTCCCAGAGAGCCAAGAGAGTTATTTTGTTTAATTAAACCAAATTAAAGTATAAAATAAATTTAGAAATACTTTCAAAATAATCACGATGTGCATTTTTCTCCAATCTCCCTGCCTGCCAAGTTTATCCCATTAGTTAGACAAACATTTACATTACATAATTAAAAACTTTTTTATTTACTTAATATAAGTCGTTCAGTCCAGTATGGTTATTTTTACCCAAATACAATATGTTGTTTTTTTATAATGACCTATTATTTTAATTTCTTATTTAGTTTATGATGCACTTTGGTTGTATACATGGTATTAATTAATGATATTTTAAATATCAGGACCATTAAGTACATAATGAATTACATCATTTTTTCCCTTAGTTCAAATTATTTTAGTAGAAAGAAAAAAAATAACAATATTTTGAACCTACATGGATTTGTAGCATAGTGCAGAGCTCTGATAACCATCTACTGTTGTGGATCTGTTAATTTACTGGGCTGCCATAATGAAGTGTCATAAAATGTGTACAGAACGCTATTGCCCCACATTTCAGGAGGCTAGAAATACAACGTCAAGGTGTCGGCAGGGTTAGTTCCTACTGAGAGATGCGAGGGAAAATCGGTTCCATGTTGCTTCTTACTTTCTGCCTTACAGATATTTGTTGGTGTTCTTTGGCCTGTACATGCATTACATTGACCTCTGTTTCCATCTTTTTTTAAACCTGCTATTTTATTTTATTTTTTTGTACATTATTGTTTGTGCTATTACAGTTATCTCCCACATTTTCTTCCTTTTCCCACCTTCAGCCAGCCCACCAACTTCCCTCTTGCGATCCCCATATTGTTGTCTGTGTCCATGGTTTTGGCATATATATTCCTTGGCTAATCCCTTCACCTTTTTTTCAGCCAGTTCTCCCCTTCTCCCAACAGCTTTCAATCTGTTCCATGTATCTATGTTTCTGTTTCTATTTTGTTAATTAGTTTATTTTATTTTGTTTATTAAAATCCATATATAAGTAGATTATATGGTATTTGTTCTTCACTGAATGGCTTATTTCACTTAGGATAATACTCTCCAGGTCCAACCAAGCTGTGGGAAAGAGATAGAATTCCTTTTTGTGTTTACCGTGGCATAGTAGTATTCCATTGTATAAATGCACCATAGTGTTTTTCATCCACTCATCTACTGATAGGCACTTAAGTTGTTTCATATTTTGGCTATTATAAATAAAGTTGGAATGAACATAGGTATATATATTTTTTCAAATTAGTGTTTTAAGTTTATTTGGACAAATTCCCAGAAGTAGAATTGCCAGGTCAAAGGGTAGTTCCAACCCTGGCTGGTGTGACTCAGTGGATTGACTGCTGGCCTAAGAACCTAGGGGTTGACAGTTTGATTCCCAGTCAGGGCACATTCCTGGGTTGCAGGCCAGCTCCCCGGTGAGGACACATGACAGGAAACCACACATTGACGTTTCTCTCCCTTTTTTTCTGCCTCCCTTCCCCTCTGTCTAAAAATAAATAAAAGGTAGTTCTATTTTTTATTTATTTATGTAACATTATACTGTTTTCCACAGTGGCTGCACCAGTCTGCATTCCCACTAACAGTGCAAAAGGGTCTTTCTCTATATCCTCACCAGCACCTTTTGTTTTTTTTTAATTTTTTGATAATAGCTATTCTGACAGGTGTGAGATGGTATCTCATTGTGGTTTTAATTTGCATTTCTCTGATGATTGAGGATGTTGAGCATTTTTTCATGTATATCTGGGCCATCTGTATATCTTCTTTGGAGAAGCACCTATTCAGGTCTTTTGCCCATTTTTAATAGGATTATTTGTTTTCTTTGAACATTAAACCCTTATCAGATGTATCATTGGAAAATATGTTCTTCCATACAGTAAGTTTCCTTCTCACTTTGCTGATGGTTTTTTCAGCTGTACAGAAGATTTAATGTGAGTGTAGTCCCATTTGTTTGTTTTTGCCTTTGTTTCCCTTGCCCTAGGAGATATCTGAGATTTAATGCTTATGTTTTCTCGCAGGATTTTGATGGCATCACAATTTATATATAAGTCTTTAATCACTTTTGAGTTTATTCTTGTGTATGGTATAGGTTGGTGGTCTAGTTTCATTTTTTGGAATGTACCAGTCCAGTTTTCTCAGCATCATTTATTGAAGAAATTGTTTTTTCTCCATTATATAACTCTTGTCTCATTTTTCAATATTAATTGATGATAAAGGCATGGGTTTATTTCTGGCCTTTCTGTTTTGTTCCTGACCTACATGCCTGTTCTTATGCCAGTGCTATGCTATTTTGATTGGTATGGCATTGTAGTATAGTTTGACATCAGATATTTTGGTACCTGCAATTTTGTTCTTTTTTTCTCAAGTTTGCTGAGGTTATTCTTTGCTTGTTTCATATACATTTTGGAATATTTTTCTAGATCTTTGAAATATGCCATTGATATTTTCATAGGAATTGCCTTGAATCTATAGATTGCTTTGGGTAGTATGGACATTGTAGTGATGTCAATTCTTTCATCCATGAACACAGTATGTACTTCCACTTATGTGTATCTTCCTGTTTCTTTCTTCAGTGTTCTACAGTCTTTAGTACAGATCATTTACCTCTATGACTAAATTTATTTCTAGGTACCTTATTTTTTGTTACAATATTACATGGGATTGTTTTTTGTTTCTTTGTTTGTTTCTCTTTCTGACAGTTTATTATCAGTGTATAAAAATTTGTATCCTGCTACTTTACCAAATTCATTTATCAGTTCTACTAGATTTTTGATGAAGTGTTTAGGGTTTTCTATTACAGTATCATGCCATCTGCAAACAATGAGAGTTTTGCTTCCTCCTTTTTAATTTGGATGCCTTTTATTTATTCTTGTCTGGTCACTGTGGCTAGGACTTTCAGTACTATGTTGAATAAGAGTGGTGAAAGCAAACATCCCTGTCCTATTTGTGATCTTAAGGGAAATGTTATTATTTTTTGCCCATTGAGTATGTTGTTAACTGTATGTTTTTCACATATACATGACCTTTATTATTTTAAGGTATGACTCCTCTATTCCCACTTTACAGAGAGTTTTTATCATAAACGGGTGCTGGATTTTACTGAATGCTTTCTCTGTATCTATTTGATATGGTCAGGTGACTTTTATCTTTCATTTTCTTTATGTGATATATCACATTTATTGATCTGCAAATGTTATACTAACTTTGATCCCTGGGACAAATACCACTTGATCATGGGGTATGATCTTTTTAATGTATTGCTGTTTCAGATTTACTAATATTTTATTGAGGGTTTTAGCATCTATATTCATCACAGAAACTGATCTATAATTTTCTTTCTTTGTTGTGTCTGCTTTCATCTGCACATGGATTTTTGTATATGGGGTGTTTCTGTGTATATATCTGTCTACCTCTATGTCCAAATTTCTTCATTTTTAAAAGGCATAATCATGTCAGATTATACATCAGCCTAATGAACACACCTTAATTTGATCATCCACAAAGACCCTATTTCTTCAATAAGGCCACATTCACAAGTACTAGGGCTTAAGACTCCATATCTTTTTGTTACTCAATCTGTAACAGTGACTGAGTTTTGAAATGCTTTTCTTTAAACACACTGAGAAATTATTAAACTATGCATCACAACACCTGGGTTTAAATTCATCCCTCGTTGATCATGAAGGGATCATACTTTCTTCATGTTCTGAGCTTTCACAAATATACCTGGGCATCCAGGTGATGCTTTGTCTTATCTGAATTAAGAATGAACACTAGCCCTGGCTGGTGTAGCTCAGTGGATTGAGCACGGGCCGCGAACCAGGCATCGCAGGTTCGATTCCCAGTCAGGGCACATGCCTGGGTTGCAGGCCATGTCCCCCGGCAGCCACACACTGATGTTTCTCTCTCTCCCTCCCTTCCCTCTCTAAAAATAAATAAATAAAATCTTTAAAAAAAAAAAGAATGAACACTAGATGTCAAGAAAAGATTGAAGTGAAAACTTATAAAAAGGGCTTTTAAGAAAAGCAGAGATATTTGAAAAAAGAATAAAAATTAAAAAAAAAAGAAGTAAAATGTGAAGAAGAAAAAGTGGTTGAAATGGAAGAGCAGCAAGACTAATTCACTTTATAATTTGGACACACAAAAAAGGAAAAGTTCATGAAATCTTATTTCCTGGCTGTGACTTCCGAGGGATGCTAGAAGCAATGATAATCAAGTAATGATCACTGGCCTAGAGGGCTCTTCCAAAATAACATGAAAATCATTTCAGGGACTACTCATGGGAAGATGGGATATAGTGGTAGGATTTATTGAAGCTGAGAAAATGGTGGAGGGCTGCTTTCAGGTGCCTGGAGTCTGTGTCTCATCCATGGCCAGGTGGTTCAGCTATGTTCCACTGTGGAAGAAGTTCGGTCTTGTCTTCACCAAAAAGGGCAAGGGTCCAAAATTTTTCTGCCATCAATTCAGTCAATGTTAAAACTTTGTCTAGCTCAGTTTCTTTCCCCATTCTGCCAGCTTTGTCTGTTTCCAGCTACACACCAGCCAGTGTGGTGTTGCCATACCCAGGCCTATGTTTTGGCCCATTCTCAGAGCCTATGCTTGGGTCCATGCTGCTGCTATGAAGAAAGAACATGCAGATGCATGGGCTAGCACACAAGTTTAATGCTGTTGAGATAGGCCTTTGTTAAACTTTGATCATATTACCTCAGGCTTGGGAAAGACCAGGCATTCTCTCAAACTAAGCAATCTTTTCCCCAATCCTTCATGGGCATGTGATGGGCCCTCCCCCTAATCAATCCTGTCTTTTTCCCAGATTAGACACCTCCTGTTTATGGTTGCCATCTTGGCTTCTATGCACATGCCCCAAAGTTATGCTGCATCATCTGGTTTCTACTGCACAGGTGCTTACCTTCATCACCATAGTCTGGACAAATGGACCAGCCATTCCCCAGGGCAATCCTTCCTCCCTTCTTGAGGAGGAAGAGGAGTCTTAATCCCCTGAATGGGGCCATGTGGCTATCCCCTGAAGTGTGTAAAGCTATTGCTTTCAACCTAATTAAACTTAAGACAGTTTTTATACTTTTTCTTTTATTAATATTTAGCCATTTATGCTAACAATAATAATAAATAATAAAACTTTTCATTTCAATATATATTTTTGTGGTTCATTTAAGTGTAAATAGGCCACATGATTCATTTTCATATTGTGTTGACTGTGTATTGAAATGCAGGATCTACATATTTTAATGCATATTAATGGCTATAGCTAAACAGTCAATTTATATATCTCGGTCTACATTTACTGATGTTTTATTCAAATTTAATCATGTTTAAAATACTCAGAACAACCACGAGATTTAGATCTTAAACAAATTTCATACTTTGCACTACTTTACAATCAATTGATGATACTCTAATTCTAGCTGAATATTGGAAATCTACATAAATTCACCTTGAAATTGTTATTTTGAAGATTCACATATTAAAATAGTCAAAAGATGATATCCATTTAAATGAATCAATGGATAGTTATTGAACAAGTACAAACTTGTCTAGATAATTATTTTAATCAAGATTCAACAGAATGACTCAAGTATAGGGAACACCAGTCAGAATATTTAGAATACATGTTATCAAATAAGGCTAAAAAATAATTTTCATAACCCATCAGGAGTTAAATGCCAAGGATATAACTGTAAATGAACACATAAACCTTCATCAGAGTAATTTCTTTCAAGATTTCACTCCCTTGAATCATTGGGAACACAATTGCTATTCCTTGTCCCATGTCTGTTTGCAGTTTTTTTTTCAATTAATATGTTTCAAAAATATGAATTTCTGATTGTGTCATAATTACATATCACCTAAAATCACCATGTAAGAGTAAAAAATTTCAACTGATTTTATACAAGAATTTGACATAGTTATTTCTTTAAAAAATGTATTATTGAATATTACCTATTTATATATGACATGAGGTTTTAATACACAAATATTCCAAAATATCTAGAAATGTGTTGAATATGCAGATAAAAAATTAATATATACATGAATGAATGAATGGGTATCATAAATGCCTAGGTTGCAAGATTCAAAGAGAAGCATTAGTCAGTGTCAATCTCAAGGGTTCTGTACACCAACTCTCTGAATTTAATTACTAGATAAGTCTTGTACTAGCCATGTGTACTAGGGAGTTTACTGGACTTTTTAAAACATGCATACAATAAGGAGGCTTAATTTTAATGCATCCATTTATATGGAGTAGTGAAGATTAAGTCAATTAATCTAGCTAAATGCACCTACTCTTAGTATTGTATTAGTTTGCTAGGGCTGACAAAACAAAATACTGCAGACTGGGAGGCTTAAACAATAAAAAATTATTTTCTCCCAGTTTTGGAGGTTGGAAGTTCAAGACCCAGGTGTCAGCAATTTTGGTTTCTCCTGAGGCCTCTCTCCTTGGCTGGAGGATGGCCATCTCCTTACCATATTTTCCCATGGCCGGTCCTCTGTTCTGTGCATCATGGCGTCTCTTCCTCCTCTAATAAGGACGCCAATCATGTTGGTTTAGGACCTCACCTTTATGACCCCATTCAATCAGAATTACTTCTTTCAAGGCCCTATCTCCAAATACAATCATATTGAAATTTAGGGATCCAACATCTAAATTTTGGAAGAACACAATTCAGTCCTTAACAAGTATTAAATGTTATTAATAATTGATACATGACTATTTGGACTTGATTAATCAAAATATAATGGCTGAATTGGCAAAATTGAATTTATATTCAAATGAATAACAATTCAATATATCATATGGCTTTAAAAGTCTGAAAGTAAGTACAATGTGAATCAGTTTGCTGTTTGCTGAGAACCTAACCCCAAGATGAGGACGGCTGTTTCAAATTAAAATCAGAGCCTGGACAGGGGCTCCCCCAGTGTCACCCAGACTAATGCCAGTGTCCACACACTCATTGTTTCAATTGTAAGTAATCAAATCAAACAGATTCTGCCTTGACCACTTCTGTTTCTCTTCAGAATATATCAGTATACTTAAAGTTACCTGCAAAAGCAAAAGAAATGACTAAACACCTTTTGCTCAGTCTACCCTGTGCAGTCAAAGGGAACAGTGGATACTGCTACAGTATCTACTTTCAGTGGATATCCTAAAAGAAATAAATGAAATGCATTAAAATATTGTTAAAATGGAGACTTTTTCAAATTTATGATGATTTATAACAGATACTACATTACAATATTATGTTATTGCTGTAGATTTAAAATTTAATATTTTATAAAACAGTGAGGAAATATTAAGAATTTCTTCTCTTTCAGCCAATAGCAATGGTTAATAAAATATAATTAAACATAATTAGATATTTCTATATGGGTATGTGTGTATATATATATTATACATATATAGTGTTATGGAAGTAAAGTTAATTGCAGGATTCTTTTTTTCTCAGTTGGCTAATAAAGTCAGAGATTAATTTGAGTTCCTTGGGTATCAGGTTTAGCATACTTTAACCTACTGAACTTTATCCTTAAGTAATTCACAAGCTGCCTTCTCATGCCTAACATTTTAAAAGAGCACATTTACTTTCTTTGTTCTCTGTAATTTTTATTGTGTTTCCCATTTAGTCTTATCAGTTTTCAACACTTGGTTCATTTCCATTACTATCTTTTTTCTAGTCCAATTATTTTCAATGAAACATACATACTTTTTTTTGCCTACTTAGTTTGACCCTTGACATAGTTAAATACCATCTCTGAAAATGAATGGTAGCACTGGAAAAACATAAAGCATCGGGTATTTTGTGGGATGAGTGTTTCAGAGAACAGTAACTGTTCCATCGTGGAAAACAGAAGACAGAGAAGAGAGGGCAAATGCCAGTTACCAGTATTATGCAAAAGTCAACCCTTGAGGATTCTGTTAATCTTTGGAACCTATGTTTTTCTCTTTAGTTCAGTTTTTCATAACATTTTCATGCTGATTCTTTTGTCTGGACAAAGGTTTCCCTGATGGAAAAGGTTTCCCTGTTATTTTTTCAATATTCACCTCAGGGTTCAAGAAAAGTTACATATTAATGCCCACTATTTACCAACATAATTAGTTAAAACAAAAATTTTATTTGCTATACATCTGAGTGTGTGTGATGGGAATATTTCAGATATTATGCACATTCCACTACAGATTAAATCTTGTCAAAATGCCACAGACACTCTACTGATTAACATGCTGAAACGATTACTCTCAGAGTAAGCACTATTGACAGAATTGTTAGAAAAACTCCCAGTAGAAATTTGTTTGAAACATATTTCACTGACACAACATGTATATCTTCTTTGGCATATTTTATGGAAAAATAAAGTATCTGTAATTGACATCCTTACTTTTAGATGATGTTTCTAGCACTTTATTTGCATTACATATGTTCAGAAATGTTTTCAGAGTATTTTCTTGCATAAACACAAATTGAGTATGGTAACCTGTTCTGGGTTATTCAACTAATTTCTAACACTAATTATTGCATTTAAAATATGTTGGTAATTAGACATGTTCCAATTTTGAGTGGCATTTAAATGGTAGATCTTTTGGAATATCCATTCAAACAGATAGTACTTCTCACTTATTGCTGATACTTTCCTTCATGTTGATGTCACTGATTAGTGCAACATTTGTCCAACTTCTTTCCTCTCCTTTTTTTAGTTGTGTTTTAGGAAGCTGTGCTGTGGATTGTGTGGTTTGTAAATCTGGCAACAGCAGAACGGGCCTGCCCATCCAGCTCAGCTCTGTCCATGTGCCTCTTAGATTCTGCCCACTCACCGAAAGCACACACTTGTTCTCTTCCCTGAGACGGGTTTGTACTTTAGTAGAGGAACAAAGACATAGAGGTATTATTCTCTAAAACTTTATTATCAGAAGGTCAAGCATGATGATCAAAATATAATTTAAAAAATTTTCCAAATACTTTAAAATTATTTTGGGGGTGAAAACATTCCTTATATCATAACCATTTATTGGCAGTAACAACAATTTTTATTTTAGAACCAAGATCTCACAAATCAAGATAAAAAATTAGGATGGCAATGGTAAACTTTTCATTTAAAGCTAATAATTGATTCACACTCCATGGAGACTATGAACAATCAACAAAAGTGCCCAAAGAAAGACATTTTATGGCAAGCAAATGTGGATATCAACAATTTACTTTTTAACAGAGAAAAGATTACCAGTGAAAAGCATGCAGTGAAGATTATCAGTTCATGAGAATGGACTTTACTTTCCACAGTCCTATATATTTTACTTGACTTAGTTTTTCTCTTGTGCACGTTCCCTGTACTCCTAATTCTGCCTCCAAAAGCAATTCACAAAATTCCTCATTGAAATAACAGTAATCTACAATATCTTATACTTTTTGGAAGTTAATACATAGCATTACCCACTCATAACTAATGCACATTCTGTAGAAAAAAAATCCATTAAGAAAAGTTGGAACCAGTACTTGCATTGAAATTCACAGCATGATACAAAGCACAGCTAAAAAAAAATTGTTACCACCATTATAGCATTGGGCTTGATGGGAAACTAAGGTATTGCCCTGCCAGTGGCAACTATGGAAAATGATTCACTTTGGATTTTCACCCAGAAGAAAATACTCTGCTATGATATTAAGATACATTTTGTTTCATGTTTTAAGAATTTAGAGAATGTTATCTTGAGGGTAGCATAAAATCATAGACTGCAAGGGAAGATGAGTGCACCTAACAAAGTGAACATGGAAACATAAAAGCACAAAGGGCTTTCTGAACTCCAGTGGAAAACAGAAATTCATAAGGCAAATTGCCACGTCCTCTTCCAACCATGTTGTCTGACAAGGTCCAGGATGTGGAAAGAAGGAATTCAAGGAATCCATCTTCCTGGAAGAGAACGTGGCATACAAAAGGGGGGCGGTAATTTTCCTGGGATTGCTCTTAATAATTCCTTGTTGATATTATTCATGGTCTTGCTTTGCACCCTAATTCACATAAGAATAGGCCATGAAGAAAGAGAGGCTCGAAGCCAGTCAATGATTGATTTTGAGGGAAATTCTGAAGGGACAACTAGTTCTCCCCAGAATATTGAATCATGCCCAAATCGTGTAAACAAGGTGTTTATAAACCTGAGTAAGAAATTATCCTCGATTGTTCCCATGAAATAATTCATGAATCAGTCATAACAGGCTGACTTGTTGGTAGACTTTCCCACACCTTTTCCTTACCCACAGATACAAAGGGTCTTCCAAGAAAAAAAGAAAAAACTATATAGACCTCTACCCATGGCCCAGGGATACCCCTGGGTAGCATATTGGATTAATGGTAAATTATGGTATCCCCAAAGAGGGCTAATAGTCTCCAGAGGGTTCCAGATCCCCCATTGCCTTATACAGGGGCATATAATGAACATGGCGTTAGAATGGTCAATAAGGTTGGAGTTAAAGTGCCTTATAATAGTCTAAATTTTATGGAAAGGTTAGCTCGAAGCAGACCTTCCTGGTGTTTATTTACTAAGGAACAAAACAGGTCATTACTCCACCAGCTTGTCAAAGGATTTTGCCCACATTTCCCCCTATCATGCAGCAGCTTCAAAAAGGAACTTTCTGAGTTAACCAAACAGAAATAGAATAAGACATGAGAAAGTCAAGAATGGCCTATATCCTATAAAATTCAATAAAATTGTCTATCACCTTTTAGGTCAAAAGGTGTATTGTGGCTAGATTTCCCCTCTATCTCTCCTTACGTGTTTGTTTTGGTGATCAAAAGGTGGTGGGATTGTTAGATATTTATATTTGAGGTTTATTGATTCAAATAATTCCAATGAAGTTGTATAAAATAACTTCTTGATCAGAGAATAAAATCCCCTCTAATGAAATAGCCCCTGAATGTCTAAAAGTTGTTAACGTAACAGCCCCTCCTTTACCTTGAATAGGAATATATATCAATTAGAATTAGACAGGCAAAGAAATAAGAGAAGCTGGTTAGCTATTACAAACCAAACATGTAGAAATAATTACCAGAGACCTCTATCCAATCGAGCGTATCCTTTTGCCCCATGACAAATTCTGAGAACTTTAATAAACAACAAGACATTCAAACTCTGTACATACAGCTATTTCTAATTGTTTGCATTTAATAGGTTACTAGATTAGCATGACTAGATGTTTGGGTAAAAAACTTCCTGCTTCACCTAATCTCAAATGTTAATCACTGCCAAAAATGAAAATATAAAAATCTGTTTGTACTTTCAATAAACGGAACAGAGCTTCACCGTCCTCTGAGTTGTGTTGTCGTCTGTTACCCATCGCCAACACCTTACCCACCTTCAGGAGACCCTTGACCCAGCTGCAGCTGGACCGCAGCAGCAAATAATATAGATGATGGCAACAATGCACTAAATTATATTAGTCCCAGAACTCTAGAAAGGTGTCTAATTATATGGAAATTTGTATAATGAAAGAGCCACTGAAGACAATTTAATTGAAAAAATTAGGGCTTCAAAAATTCTGTTGTTATATATTATTGATCTTCATAAATTAGTGTTCCTTTACTCAAAGTGTCTTAGATGTTTACATAGATTCATAATTTACAAATGAGTCCAGATATAGCTACTGTTTAAATGAATTAATGTCATTCCAGCACTAATAGTGTGTGTGTGTGTGTGTGTGTGTGTGTGATGTGCCATTCAGTGTGTGTTACTAAAACTGCTTTTGGGTGAAGGGTGGATGGTGACATGTCCTTTTTGTTTTCATCGTGTAAGTACTCATACCAAGGCTGCTTTGCAGCTGCTGTGATGCTACTGAACGGGAGCTGAAAACAGATGCATGCTTTCTGCTTTTGCATGCCAGGGGGAGCTGGCTCCAGCACACAAATATGTGGGTTGGGACGATGTTTAGCAACACTTTGAGGTGTCAGTTATCATCATTTTTAAAAGGTATGGAAAGTGTGGTTTCACATTTTAGTGAATTCACTGAGTGCCTGCAGCTAGAATGGGAAAGTGAAGATTCAAACTTCGGTTCTGTTTTTTTTTTCCCTACAAAACCCAAGATCTGTATACATGCATGTTCAACACCCCCCCCACACACACACACACACATACACACTCCTTAAGGGGGGGTTATATAGACAGAGGAAGACTCTAACTCTAAGAATATTTATGCGGTTACATATTTATACTAATTTTTGGCCTTTCTACTCATTTAATCATATGAATTCAGTGAAAACAAGCAAGAAGTAAATATTGAAACTTCATTAACTCTTACTAATGCTTACATCAGATTTTGAGTTGTCACTGTATAAGGTTCAAGCAGGAGTTTCTAAATGACTAAAGATGTATGATGCATTGGTATGTGGTCAGAAGGCAGTTGCTTCTGTGTTCATCAAGAAGTATCACAGTGCTGTGTAGTACCTTGGCATACTGAACAATCTCTATCCATCTCTTTCTCTTGTTCTCTCTCCAATTCAATTTATGTGGACAATTACTAAACCTCTCTTTTCAGTACAGAGATTCATATATTCTCTATCCTTCTCTATGAAAATAATTGAGCAAGTATGATTTACTTACATCTCCCTTTGAATCTATAAAGGTCTAAATTTATATATAATATTCTACAGACAATCAATTGGTGAATAATTAACGAGTCACAGAAAGTCATTTAATACTTGTATACAAAAATAATGCAACTTTGAAGAGTACTTCTTCCATGTACTTTGAAGAATCATTAACCATAATTCTTCAAAATAAAACTTACTAAAATAAAGTATTTTGATGTCTGAAATCAGTAGAGCTGTGGGCAGAAAGGCTGGACTGGTGAAAAGTTCCCATTTTGTTTTCATAATCTATTTGATAATTCTTTTAAAAATTATAGCTTTTGTTTTATCACAAAGAAAGTTTTACAGATTTCACAGTGCTACCCCTTATTTTAGCTTTAAAATTCTAGAGGAAGAAAAGCAGTCAAATAATATGTTTCAAATCTTCTCTGTCTATATAAGCAAGTTATTTAATGCAGTTGCTTTGGTAACTTTGCTTCATTGCAAAGATTCAGAACTTAGACTATTCCTGATGAATTCCATATTTGGAAACATTTTGCCCAGTTTAGAAAAGTGAATACCCTTATAAAAATTGGCTTTTAGATTTGAGAGACATCACTTTTTCCAAACTCGGAGTTTATGTTTCCTCATTAAAGAAAAATTTTACTGGGGAATGTAGCCTGTCTACCCTATGTCCACTTACGAAGGTGTTTCCCAATGATGGCAACAGTGTTATTCTCTTCAACGAGCCATTTCATATTTTTTATCTATTGAAAAAGAGTTATAACAAATATGCAATTTCTTACAGGTGTAGAAAGTGCCCAACTATTCTGAATATAAGTTAAATATTTTCTTAATATCATTTGACTATTTGTATAGAATTTCAAAAACAAAAACTACTATGCTATCTGGAAATTACCTCAGGGAACTCTGCCATATAAATGTGTGAAGGAAATGAAGAGCAACTCCGACTTCTGGGAACAGAGCCTAAACAGGTTTTGGGTCTCCTTTCTCCTGAGCGGCTATGAATCGTAATCAAACTAGATAATATTTTAAAGCAAATGTAGCACCAAATTCTAATTATTCATGCTTTTGTTCATGACTGCACCAGTACTGGTTGAGCAAAACATGGTTGATTCCTTTACCATATTTTGAACCAGGCTTGCTCTACACAGTTGAATCTAGGCCCAGACTAATTTTCTGAGCTCAACTTTTACATCTCCCTGCCACATTCACTGTGCTCTTGCCTTATTCGCCTGTCTCTGACTGCCAAATATACCAGCCTGGGCTCTGCATCTGATATTTCTCATACATGGATTAATATGTATGCTAGAGTTAAACAAATTAGCAAATATATTACAAATGAGAACCAGGCTTTTAATGACTGGGAAACAATTACAAATAAGGAAAGGTAAAAGCCTAGAATGAAGTTTAGATGTTGAATTGGAATTGTAAAACTCATGATTTTAAAAAGCTCAGCTAATAACTCACCTTCCCCAAAAAAAGTTAGTGAAAAGCAAAAGCAATATCCAATATGAAAAACATGGGTTGTACATCTTATGAAATAACTTTCAAATATGACAAAACTGATTTTGATTATTTAGTCAGTGAAGATTCCACATTTCATGGTGAGGAACTAAATTATTCCCTGAAGTTTAGGGACAATACAATACCTGTTTTCACTACTCGTATGCAGTATTGTACTAAATAAATAACACATCTACATTTCATGGTGGCTTCAATTTTCTCAATGAGGTAGAAAGCCAGTTTATTGTTGGAAACAGTGAACATTGAGGATAGTTTAGTGAGGATTTGAAAGAGGAAGGAGAGGAGTGCAAAAACTGTCAGCTCTTCATGTGAATAAAAGAATAGTCAATTGAATCACAATATTATGTGTGGTTGAATCAGGATTTGTTGCTGTCTGGTCACGGTACAATGCTGCCCGGCTACACGGCTAAGGGTTTTCTCCAGATGCTTGGTGATGAGAAACTGTTTATACTTACTTTAATACATTTTCTAAATATGTTAGCCATACTATTTTAGAAACTATTATTTTTAAATGGTTATTAAATGTTATAGTAAACTGTGTTAGTATATCTCAAGTCAAAATTAATAACATATTTTATAATTGAATGTCTTTTTAAAAGGTCGACATTCAAATTTAGTAAAACACATGAAATTAAGTGTAAAGTCTAATGTCAACCAAAAGGAATCCATTAAATAGAATTGATTTTCTGTGAATTAAATGGATAATTTTTTCCACATCTTTCTATTTGAATCATATATCTTCTATATATTTAAACCAAAAAAATTGTCATCAAGGAAATTACATCTTTTTTATAGAAATAGTAGATTAGTGTAAGACTAATTAATATATAGCATTTTGCACATAAAAAATTAGTCATCATTTTGGTGACTCTAAAGATAATCTTAGGCCCTGGCTGGCGTAGCTCAGTGGATTGAGCGCGGGCTGCGAACCAAAGCATCGCAGGTTCGATTCCCAGTCAGGGCACATGCCTGGGTTGCAGGCTATGACCCCCAGCATCCACACATTGATGTTTCTCTCTCTCTCTTTCTCCCTCCCTTCCCTCTCTAAAAATAAATAAATAAAATCTTTAAAAAAAAGATAATCTTAGGAATCCCATTGCATGAATGAATTCAAATGGAGATGCTTTCATTATTATAACAACACTGTCAGCATATTGCTTTGAAAAAGATTAATGATATACAGAAGAAATGCTTTGGAAGATCTTTTTAAATCAGGCCTGTTTCCAAGAAGTATCAGTAAGTTATATATGGTTTAATAATTGTAAATAAATTTATATTAATTTTAATTTTTGCATGTGAAATCATGGTCTATGGAAAAGTTAGGCAATTACAGCATGAACCACCTTCAATAAAATATACAGTTTGGAAGTCCATGACACAGAATATCAAGTAAGGCTAACAATATTGGAAGACAATGTAAATTAATTCAGAAAATATGTTCCAGGGTGTGTGTTGTGGCCTTGATCATAAAATAGATGAACAAAGAGTGAGACTGTGCTTAAGTGAACTCATTAAAATGGTTCAATAAAATGTGTGTGCTTTTTAAGTAAGTGCTGGTTAGAAAAATCAGTTGTAATTTGTCAATTATTTGGACTTTTTCTAAATAAATAATCTAGACTGGTATATTCTCCCCCCTCTTTTTACCTTCTTTCGAGAAAAAAAACATTTTGTAGCAACAAAGTCAAAACTGAAACTTAGTGTGGCTAAACACAAAGTCCTAGAGTAAAAAATCATTGTTTTTATGTTAAATTTAATACAGCTTTGCATTTATTCTATTTTAGTCTTTCAGTACATTTTTTTACAATATAATATGGAGTTTCAATGAGACCGCTTTGGAAGACATCCAAATGATAAAACGAGTAAGGCAAGTAGCAAAGATCTCTCAAAAGATGGAGGCTCAAGTTGTCAAATGCTCTGTACCTTGCCAAATAACAAAAGGAATAAATGTTTGTAAATAAGATAAAATGAGGTAAAGTAGAAATTTAAAAAAAATTAAAAAGAAGTAGAAATGTGGAAGCCAAGGTAGACGGAAGTAAGATAAGACTAAGTTCCTGGAGCCTTTGTACGCAGATAAAAACAGTGTTAAACTCCTTATTTCATGTTATCCTTAGTGTGTGGGAAAGATTTTCTCCCAGTGCCCCAAAGAAACTCACGGAAGCCACACTGCATTCACTAGATAAGTGCAACAATTCCATCAGGGTTTATCTCCTAATAATTTAGTAACCATTCTAGAAAAGGAGTACATAGATAAGAAACAAAATTTTGTCATTATTAAAATTTCACAATTATTTACCAAGAATGTAAATATAATGTGTTTTAGCATCTGCTAACCCCTACTCAGTTATCTTCACATAGACCCCTGAATCCCATGGTGTTTTTAACTTTTCTTTTTCTTCTGCTTTACTTACTCTCTTCCTTTCCAAAACCCCATCTTGAGACAAGGGGGCTGTCTGCTCACATAACGTCCAAGAAAGTGTAGCGCGATGTCAGTTCTGATTACACCTTTTGCTGGAGTCTGAGGAACATCCCTAATAGAATTTTCATGTATACAGCTCTGCAAATCCTTATACAGACAAGTAAACAGCAAATTAAAATTAAAAAGTAAGTAATTTTAAGTAGAAAACACAGGAACTTAATATAAATATGTTGAGCAAAAGAAAAGAGAGAAAGATTGTGCTATTGTCAGTGTCCATGAAATTTGTCCTCTCTTTTCTTCTGCTCAATATATTTATAAAAGTTCCTATGTTTTCTGCTGAAAATTACTTACTTTTGCTGGGCAGGGAGGGGAAAGTGGAGGAAGGCATGGGTGTAAATGGTGATGGAAGAAGTCTTGACTTGGGGTGTGAACACACAAGACAGTGCACAGATGATGTGTTGCAGAATTGTACACCTAAAACCTGTATAATTTTTTAGTCAGTGTCACCCCAATAAATTCAATAAAAAGGGGAGGAAAGCACACAGCCCACATTTTTGTCATGAAATGAGTAGAATTTTCCAAAGATGGTATCACATAATTTGATACCTGATGGGATGCAAATATAAGAGACAAAAAAATGGGCATGAGGAAATTCTGTGTTGGTATAGCACAGAGTGACAGTGTTAAAAAGTAAGGTTTGATGTGCAGTTTGTGTCATATCATAAATACTTGTAAATTGTGTTGTGGTAACATGCATGATGAGATTGGTAGTATTAAAAGATGTGGCTCTGGCTGCAGTTTGGATTATGGTGGTCTAGCTAGGTCTTCTTGTTTGTAAGGAATAGAAAGTCCCTTAGACTAATTTCAGCAAGAGAAGGAAGTTATCTTCATAACTGTAAAGATAAACATCTGGCAGTAAAGTGTCAAAATCTCCTGGCACCACGAACAGTAACGTCTCATAAAGACTGGAGAAGATGGGTAACTCTGCAAAGCTCAGTGGAAAGGCAACACTAAATTGTCTCTAGTACACCATTTAATTCAGTCTTTTCTTTTCTCTTTTAAAATGTTGAATAATTGTTTTTGTACCCTGCCTATTTTCTATAACTTGATTTGTTTTTGGACACAGCTTCTGGTTTTATGCCACTGCCATCTGTGTGTGTCTCTTGGTATACCTCATGGATTCTTTCTTTTGATACATCTTTCAGCTTTAGTTCCCAGGATTAAGCGAACTACCTACTATTTCTTAGATTGGATTTCAGAGGAAGAGAGAAGGAGAGAGAGAAAGAGACACACACACCAAGAGACAGACAGTAAGAGAGATTGAAAAGTCTAATTTGTCTTTTAACAATAACAACAAAAAATGATAGCTTAATTGCTTTCAAATCATTGGTTATTCCCATTGCATACACTATAATTAGAAATAACTATCTAGAGGGTAAACTCTTAGGACACAACTTTGCAACATGAGCAAAGTCAAAGAATGGGACAATTTTCCTTAGAAGAATCTGTGCATTGAGGCAGATAAATGGCAAGGAGAAAATGTAATGATCTCTAATACAAAAATAAAAAAAAAAGAAAGAAAGAAATGGCAGTAATCTACAGTTATGGCCAAGGGGAAGATCATTAGTCAGATTACAGAAATGTTTGTTGGTCAATTAAATAATCCTGTCAACTAACTAGCCAATCTAATTAAATAAAACAACATTGCTAATACATAATAAGCACTTACTCTATATTATAAAGTATTTTACCAGGTTAACTCCTTAATCCTAGTTAGCTACACATTAAATCTTACAGTATAATTCCCATTTTACAAATAATTAATTAGAAATTTATAGAAGAAAAAGACCACTTGAAGCCACGATACTTATCATGATAAAGCAAGAGTAAACTCTAGCCTGTACTAACCACTGTGTTAATTACTTATACTTGTGTTTGTGTTCTCTGAACCTGAACATGAACCTAAATTTCTGTATGCTGAGACAGGATATCAGGCAAAGTGGCAAGGCTAAGATACTTGTAGAGCGAAGACACACAAGAGCATGACTGTGAAGCACAGAGAAAAAGTCCCCAAAATATTCATGGAAGACTAAAAGTTATTACAATATTTCCCCACTGAGACAAAACTTCGTTTCATGTGCTTCTATATTATATGTATATAGGAAACTTTTTACTATTTCCTATGGCAGTATTTGAGTTATAATTTAGTTTATAATTCCTCTGATATGTTTGTAAATAATTTGTAAAAATATATTTATTTCTATAGAGTTGCATAAAATATGTACTTTAATCATCAGCAGACTTAAGAAACTACTCCAGAAAAGAATTTGAAATACAAATCTCTCATACAGCTGGCAGTTATAAAGCCTTATCTCCCTAATGCAGAGCCATCGTAGGTAAATGAAGAAAATGAGGTTTCTTTTTTTATATTTTATAGATACATTAGCCACAAGAGGGAACTCATGGAGACCTGTTAATTTAAGTGAAACATATTAACAGTTGTAAAAAATGTTAGTCTGCAGAGTTCAAACAAAGTTCATTCTCTCTTATGTTTTAGTCCTGTGATGCTTGAAAAGAAGTTTTGAGGAACCAATTACTTTTAATAACTTGTAAAGGTTTTTTGTGTGCTCTATTATAAAATTTGATTATATGATTAATTATCCTCTTTTCTCTTTTCAGCAAGGCTTCAAGGTCCTTGAACAGACATGGTTTTGAACTGCCTGAGCTGCTCTCCCTGCAGTGAGACTCGGAGCTTTAGAAGACATTTTATCCCTCTGCGCACAATCCTGTCTATATCTTTTCACTAATATTAAAGAAATAACAACGACATATTCATACTCATGCCACTTTTCAACAAATGCCTCAATGTCTGTGAATAATATAAACCTAAAAGTAAATAGTAGTGTACTGAAATGTATTATAATATTGGTGTTTTGAATTTCATACTGTATTTGGCCTGGGGAAAAAATTAAAAGGGATCTTATCCTCTCCATATTTGGTGACAATATTTACCAAGATTGAATTTGAAAGTTTAATGCTGCTTGACATTTCCTTCTTTTGTGGAAAGCATCATTTCAAATGTTAACCCAGGAAAAGAGGTGGACAGTACAAGCCATCAGCATCCACAAATACTCTATATATTAATCAGAGACTTTATTGGGTAAAACTACTTGGCTGGTTTTCTTGCTTATTTGGTAACATTTCTGATTCTATAGCTCCTGATAAATCTCTAAATATATTATTGATTAAGTTAACATTAGCAAAAGTTATATGCTAGTTTTGTAGTTTAATTTATTTCTAATGTGGGTTTCTTCTTCCTTCATTTGGATGTAAATGCATTTGTGCTTAAAAAATCTTTATATGTGTATAATATATTTACTCATAGAACTTAATAATAGAAAGAAAATAGCATTTGATATCATAACTATGATGAGATTCCAGGAAGCACATGAACTGAATCAAAAATATGCAGGTGAACAAACTTCATGACTTAATTTAAGAAAATATTAAAGTCATGAATTTCAATGTATGTTCCTGAAATTGAATGCTGTTAGATCTCATAAATTGAGACAACAATTAATTTAAGATGTTGCTATAGTTAGAAGGGGGGTGGATTTGAAGCATAGTTATCTAGATGAGTCCAGTGTAATCACAAAGGTCCTTAAAAGTGTATGTGGGCAGCGGAAAAGAGAATCTGAGGGAGATGTGGTTATGCGAGACTGGTCGGGGAAATGCAACATTGTTCGCTTTGAAGCTGGAGGAAGGAGCCAGGATCTAACAGAGGCGGGTGTGCTGGGAAAGCCGGCCAAGGTGAGAGAATGGCTTCCCTCCACCGTCATCATCCCAAGCCTTTAAAAGGGAACGCAGTCCTTCTCACACTTTGAATTTAGTCCAGTGAGAACCACATCAGACTTCTGACCTACAGAATGGTGAAGCAATAAACATGTGCTGTTTTAAGCCACTAAATTTTTCCATAACTTCATAATAGAATATAGATTATAGATTTTGGTCCCTGGAGGTGGGGTGCTACTGTGGTAAGTACCTAAAAATGTGGAACTGACTGAGCAGTAGGCAGAAGCTGGAAAAACTTGGAAGATCTTGATAGGAAATGTCTGGGTTGCCTTTGACAGGCTGTGCACTGTAGATACGAACAACTCGCCTAAGGAAGACTGAAAACAAAGTGAAGGGTATAGTAGTGAAAATATGTTACTGGAGAAAAAGCTAACCCATTCTGAATAGACTATAGAGGTATGAACATTAAAAAGACTGCTCACATCCTGGCTGGTGTGACTCAGTGTATTGAACACTGACCTGTGAATCAAAGGGTCACAGGTTCTATTCCCAGTCAGGGCACACACCTGGGTTGAGAGCCAAGACAGGCCCCCGGCAGGTGATGAACAATAGGCAACCACACATTGATGTTTCTCTCCCTTTCTTTTTCCTTCCGTCTCCCCCTCTCTAAAAATAAATAAATAAAAATATTAAAAAAAACACTGCTTGTAAGACCTCAGAAGGAAATTGGAAAGTGGTGTTTCTTGAAGAAGGTATCCTTGTTAGACATTTATCTAAAAGACATTTATTTCAAGTGAAGTGTTAATGGTATAACCTAGTTTCCTCCTTCTGCTCATCTTAAAAAGAGAGAGGAAACAGATGGATTAATGGAGGCAAAATACGATGATTTGGGGAAATTTCAGCCTTCCCAGATAGCAAAGAACATTAAAATTAGATGTTCACTCTCAGGAGGGAAGGCTGAGGGTATGGTGGTACGACCTGTTGAGGAATGAGGAGTTGAGGTAGTCAGCTTGGACAAGCTGCCCTGAAAATAGCAAACAAGGCTTTATTTATTCACCGAGACAATGAAAACAAGAAGCAAAGGAGGCACTAGTTCATTAGTGTTCCATTTTTCCCTATGGAACAGCACAAGACACAGTAAAGTGAATACAGGACACACAAGGTGAATCACCTTACTGTCAAAGAGCCTGGTGACAGAAGGCCTTGGTCTACTTCTGAACCCAGGGCTAAGAAAAGAGAGAGGGAAGGGTTGTGTGTGGAATCATATTGAGTGGAAAATGCCACGGTCCAGGCCTCCAGTAAAAAGGTCTTAGCACAGGTGCCTAGGAATCTTCTCATCTGAGGCAAGCAAGAGTGGTAAAACTACTCAGCTATAAACAACGGGCTATGTCTCATGAAAAGGGAAGGACGACTAGGACTGGAGCCGCAGGCCCAGGGGGCGGAGCCGCACCGCTTGAACGCGAGTGAAGTTTCCCAAGCCTGATTTCGGCAATGTTTGAAACCAATGATCCTTCTTTCTTCCATTTACTCTCTTTTTGAATAAAAAGCTTACCACTATTCCTGTTCCTTTCTCACCATTGTATTTTAGGAACAGATAGCTTGTTTTCTTATTTCCTGGGTCTGCCAGTTGAAAGAATTTTGCTCCAGGATGTATGGTGCCCAAATCTAATTTAGATTATTGAGATGATTTAGACAATGAAATTTGGGACTTTTTAGCTAATGAGATTAAGATGAGATATAGGACTTTGTGTTGATTCTGTAATGAGTTGAGAGTTTTGGAGATTTGAGGGACAGGTGAATTTATTTTTCATGTAGTATGCATGTGAATTTTGGATCCTAGAGGACACATTGTGATAGGTACAATAATGCCCCTACCTCTTATAGATGTTCATGTATTAATTCATGGAGCCTGTGAACATGTTAAATTACGTAGTAAAGAAGAATTAGGTTGAAGATGGACTTAAGTTTGATAATCAGCTAACTTTAACTTAGACACATTTTCCTGGATTTCTAGGGAGATTCACCATAATCAATCATAGGGCACTTAAAACTCTAAGAAGTTGGCAGGAGAAGAGAATCTGAAGGAGATGTGACTTTACAGAAACAATTAGAATGATACAACGTTGCTGGCTTTGAAGACAGAGAAGGGGCTGTAAACCAACTAACTCTGGCAGTTTCTAGAAGCTGGAAAAAGCAAGGAAATGAATTCTTCCCTAGAGATCCCAGGAAAGAGTGGAGCTCTGCCAATATTTTAATTTTAGCCCAATGAGATCTGTGTGCAACTTCAACCTATAGATAATAAATTTCTGTTATTTTAAATTAGCCATTCAGTGTGCAGTTATTTGTCACTGCAGCCTTAGAAATAGAACACTAATACACCTAGGATTCTGAAAGGCTTGATTTATTATCCTTAATGAAATAGTTTTTGCACTTTAGTAAAAAAATGCAAAAGCCTAAACTTACCCCAACTTAACGTGTAACATTTTTATGCATTAACTTACCCATTTCAAAAATTCCTGAAAGTTCTCCCTATATCTTAAAAACAATGTATCGTATGCCTGTCTTTTGAATAAGAGTCTAAAATAAGTGGAGATCCCCACTTTTAGAGTGCCAAAAATTTCAGGGATTCTATGTCGATAGCATTTTGCTCTAATTCCGTGTCTGTAAAACCACAGAAGACAAATATAATGTAGACATTATGAATTTCAAGGTCGAATAAGCCTGTTAAGTCAAGGGTCTCTAACTAGACCTTTAATGTTTTTGTCCCTTTCTCAGACTGTCTTTCCGTTTGCTTCCAGCTTCTCTTTCGTATTACCCTTTGCAGTCTGCAGCTTGTCGTTTCATCCCTGGACTCCTCACATCAATGCACCTTTTTCCTTGCTGTTATCCACAATTGCCACAAGGTTGAAGGTGTGATTAACTGGTGATCATAAGTGCCACAAAACTTAACTGAACAGTACACAAAGGCTTTATTTTTAATTGCAGAATAGATGAATTCTAGAACATTTTTGTACTCTGGGCCTCCCACTCACACAACACCGAGAGTTGGCATTTACTGCTTTTGTCCATATGTCACAACAAAATCTTCCTGGTTTTAAAATGTAATAAGACAACTGTACTTGGACATAAGTGCCAGCAAAACAGAGACCATAAATTTTAACTCAGCAGTGATAGCACTTCTATACTATCCTTGGGGCCTTATGAAGTCTGTGGCAGATTTGATTTTCAATGAAAAAAATATAAAAGATGTATTTTAAACTCAGTATCCTGCTGGATTACATTTTTGTTAATGTAAAAAAAAATTATCCTTTGCCATTTTCAGCAATGGTAAAAGAATGTATCACTAGTGCCTTTGTTGGAGGTCCATACCCCTTACAAAAGGGCTCACGTCAAATCGGTGGGTGCATGTGAAAGTGCAGAGCACTCTACAAGCATGTGCTGTTATTGTAACTAAAATCATTGTGCCTCAGTTAACGATGTCCTGAAATAAGTTCCCCATGAATCACCACTCCGAATAAACATTTTTAAATTATTTGGCATAGGAAGTAAGGACATGTAATTTAACATGCGAAGCCGAACATGAGTACTTGGCACTTCTGCCTTTCAAAAGAATTGTCACTACTATGTGGTAAGATGTTCAACAGGCATATTTGTTGGTGAATAAATCAGAAGAAATGTTTTCTAATTTCATAAATCATTAGAAAAAAGCTGAATGAACGCATGTTCTAATGAGAAAACACTTCTTTAATAATAAAATTAAATAAATATAACTTAAACACAAGTCTCATTAAACATACAAACAAAATGTTAAGATAATGTATTTATATGATAAATACATTTTATATAGTTTAAAAAGTTTTTCATACCACTTTTATCTTTTAGGTATGCTAATATATATTAAAAGTAAAAAAAATAGACAGTTTTCAGTTGAGTATGATTTTCAGTAATAATCAATCTTAATATTAGAATCCTAAACCAAAATAAAAAGGACTAAATGGAAGACTTCAAAAACTATTTTTATAATCTAAAATAATTATTTTATTCAATACTTAACTCTTTTCAAAAATAAAAAAAGCTTAGCTTCTAAGAATTTTGTTAACATGTATGTTAAATTTTCTTAAACTTTGGCCTCTTTAAAGAATCAGAAAAGATAGAGAGGTGGACATTTTACTTAACTTTCAACATCATTTATTCATCTTTGTATTGACAATACATTTCTGTGGTTTATAATTAAAAGAGTACACAAAGATACACAAAAAATTATTTTTATCACTCTTAGAATATTCACTCAGTTCTTTTTCCCAGAGATTACCTGTAATATCAGTTTCTCATGTATCTTTCCAAAGATAATTTTGTATCTTTCCAAAGATACATATCAGTATATATATATATGTCAGTATATATATATATATATATATATATAATCAGTTCATAAGGACTTACTACATTCTTACTATATTCTTTTAAGTAGTTGCAAGATACTTAGTTACATATAAGTGATATAATTTATTTTGTTTGTAATTTGTTTCAACAGTATTGTACAATTTTATGATGTTTTCAATATACTATCACACATGATTTTCAAATGTCACTGTAAACTAATTATTATTCTCATTTTATACATAAGTATTTCAAAACTCACAGAATTAAGTCATACCTGGTTATGGGGCTAGGACATTTTCATGCCCAATCTTGTACAGATAGGGCAGAGATTCAAACTTGTTTCTGTCTGATTTTGTCCCATGATGCGGAACCTGGCTCATGGGGTCTGCATCATTATGGATGAAACAAGACATTCACACAGACTACCAAATCTGGTGGAGAAAAAGGGACAGCATGGCTTTTCTCTCAAGGAGAGCAAAAGCCTTGGCCCTCACTCTAATGAGCTTTCATTGTCTTACTGGGCACATCACAAGAAGATCCTCATTTACTCTGCACAGGTTCACTTTAGGTGGTTAGCTTTTACAGAAAACAAAGGAGCCAATGCTGCTAATCACATCACAGAAGAGGGATATTTGCAAATGAAAAGGCAAAAGTGGTAGAACTGGTTATACTCATCCCTGGAAGGTTTAGCATGGATTTTAGGAAGTTGCTTTGCAGTAAATGTCCTCAATTCACAGTGAGGGAGTTTTAGCAAAAAGTAACACTCATAGTGGCCTAGGCACATTGCAGGCCTGATTCCCCATGGGAAACCCTATCCATGGGCATGAGTCCTGTGCATCTCCCTGTGGGAGCTGGGCCCATGCCACACAGAGCGGCCTCCCACAATCCCATTCTATTACGCATTATAACATAATACTGTCTGTTGTCTTTTTGAATTTGCATTGATACTTCAATAATCATTTTAAATGCATACAATTTTACAATCAAATAGAGATTTAACAATAAAATTCTTTTAACAATACAATAAAACTAAACAAGTTGAGCTATGGCAAAATTCAAAGTAAGTAATTTTCTTCTGCTCTATGTTAAGTTGTAAGTAGTCATGCAGGATGGGACATGGAAAAACTAATAATCTCAAACATTGATGTCAGGTATGTGTGAACTTATTTTGGTAGAATGAATTTAAAAACAAGAAAAAGTCCCCACATATCCCTTCTACCTCATGAAACAGTATTTGGTGTTGAATTTCTTATATTACCTTATACTATCTAAAACTTCTTTCTTCTCTTTTTATAAACAGCAAAATGTACATTCAATTCTTTTTTAATAATACCCATTTCCCTTAAATTTTTGATGTAATCAGAGAATCTGACTTAATTTTCACTAAGCAAGAAATGACTGGTCTCCAAATGGTCTAGAATAAAGATACATTAGTCAAGAAAATTGTTAAGTTAATATGTCATTGAAAATAAAATATTTCATCCCTGAAACATGAGAACTATTGTAAACAGAGGATTTTTTTTTGTAGGTTGCATCATCTTGTTTTTTTTTT
>PVIA01014066.1:0-28771 GCA_004024845.1 Tonatia bakeri
GGCCTGGGGAGATGGTGTGAGCCCCTGGGCACTTCCTCTTCTTCCTGTCACACCCCTACCCTGGACAGCACAAAGATCCTCCAGTGATACTCTGTCCAATCTACTTGACCATCCTTATTCTTTCCAAAATACCATGTGCCCCCACAGTCCAGTTAATAGTAGTAACATCTGATGACATCCCCCAGCAGTGAATATAGCCAAGAGTATAGACCCCTCCACTAAATGACCAAACCAATTATTTTCCTAAAAATCCAGACTTGGGGTCAATAATGCCTGTAGTCTGTGCCAGGAGCATGAACAGAAAAAGGAGGAAATCTGGGTGTGCTGGGTGTACGTTAGCCCGATGTACAAGTGGAGGGAATGGCTTTTGGGCCTACAAGGAGAAAACGAAATCAGTAAGTAAGAAATGAGAGATAGATCATACAGACCCAGACAAAGATGAGAGACAGCGGGTGGAGAGAGTGGTGAGGGTGTTGTCTGGGTTGCTGATGGCTTTCCAGTTTGTGTTCCACTTCTTTGAACAGGACTGGAACTGGGTCTGGGGGGCCAGGCTGACAGTGTCCCTGCCCCAATCCACTGTTTCCCAATCTAGACCCTATGGGACATTTGGATGAGAACATTGGGATTGACAGAACCCCCACTAGCATGTGGCTAAACATCAGCTTAACTGGAAAATAAAGATTCCAGGAGAATCTGGCTTGTGTCCAGGGGGCTGCTGCACAGGAAATCGGGCAGACTCTGAGGCTGGGTGGAGCTCCAGGGGCAGAAAAAGCTCTGCCCCATGAGCAGGTACTTATGCACAAATCACGCCAGGGAGGCAGAAACTGCAAAATGTGCGTGTGCCACCAGACTGGGGAACACAAGATGCTCTGGACACGCTTCTCTACATTATTTACATATTGACCCATATCACTTCCCTCACCACAGGTTGCTGTGTCAAGGTCTTGAGAAGTAATCCTCTAAAGCAAACACAGAAAGGGCAAGTATGGCGTAAAGGCCAAATTGCTCTGGATTAAAATTTTAATGTGAAAAATGAAAAGCAAGCTCTTAAATGTACTATTGGAAAATATTTTTATAACCTTGGGGGCAGGAAGGATTTCCTAAACAAGACTCAAAAAGTATAAACAAAAAAAATAAGCTCTAGCTGGTGTGGCTCAGGGGATTGAGGGCTGGCCTGCGAACCAAAGGGTCACCAGTTCGATTCCAGTCAGAGCACAAGCTTGAGTTGCAGGCCAGTAGGGGGTGCTCAAGAGGCAACCACACATTGATGTTTCTCTCCCTCTCTTTCTTCCTCCCTTCACCTCTGTCTAAAAATAAATAAATAAGGAAAAAAAGCTTGATTAAAGTCTACTGCATTAAAACTTAAAATGTGTACAACAAAACAAAAACAAAGTGAAAAGCATATAAATCCACATGCTGAGAAGATATATTTTTGTCTGCATAAAATCAACAAAAGATTTAATATCCAAATGCATTTTTAAACACCAACAAATCAATGAGTAAAGGCAAGTGGGGAATGGACAAATATTATGAACAAGACATTTACAGAAGAGAAAATAGGAAATGGGCAATAAATAGATACTCAACTTCAGTAGTAAATGGGACAGTGCAAATTAAAACAGTGAGATATATCAAAACCACAAGAAGACACCTCTTCATACACACCAGGATGGTCAGAATCAAAAAGACAGACAACCGGCATGGGCGAGGATGCGAAGAACGGGAGCGCTCAGACGCTGGTGGGAATGTCAAAGGGAGCAGCTGCTGTGGAAACCAGTTTATTAGTTCCTCCAAAGGCTAGACAGAGCTGCCACATGCCCCAGCAATTCTATTCCCAGGTACATACCCAAAGAAATATAAACATATGTCCTCCTAAAGACTTATACAGGAATGTTTACAACAGCATTATTCATAATAGCCAAAAGGTAGAAAAAACTATGGCTATCATTAGATAAATAAAATACGGCATAATCACATAGTAAAATACTATTCATTAATAAAAAGAAATGAAGTACTAATGCATGCTAGATCATGGATGAACCTTGAAAACATTATGGTAAGTGAAAAAAGTCAATCATAAAGGTTCACATATTGTATGATTCCTTTCATAAGAAATGTCCAGAATAGGCAAGTCTGTAGAGAAGGCAGTAAAATAGGGGTTGACTGGAGTTGGAGGAAGGGGATCGGGATGACAGCTAATTTTTGTGCAGGGTCTCTTCCGAAGTCAGTCGTGGTGGTGCTTGCCCAACTCTGTAAATGCACAGAAACTACTGACATATATGGACACTTTAAATAGGTGGATTGTATGTGAAATACATGTGAATAAAGGTGGTTTTTGATGAGACATGCACCTTCCCCTCACCTACCCAAGGATGGTGAGCAATGGGAATGCTCACACACTGCTGGTGGGAAAGTAGTGGGGGGCAACCACTTCAGACAATATCTAGTAAAGCCAGACATTTACAGATCCGTGTACTGAACAACGTCACTCTTTGACGTGTGCCCTGTGCAAATCCACGCAGGTGTGCAGGAAGAGATGAGTGCAATTCTATGTACTGCAACATTGTCTATGATAGTAAAATGTGGGGGCTTGTTTTATTTTTATTGTATTTTTCCATTACCATTTATCCCCCATGCCCGCTCCCACATCTGCCTCCACCCCACTAAAACTCGTTTTTAAAAAGATCAAAGTGTTCCCCAATGGACTACTCGACAACATAAATTGCGGCATATTCATAGGATGGAATGCTACACTGATCTTAGGGTTAGTGAACAGAGCTACATGGGTTCATGTAAATCACCTCAGAAACACATAATTTCATAAAAGGTAAGTTTCAAAATAATATATACATATATCCACTTTATAGTGTTAAATACATGTAACCCAGTATTATTTATGGATTTATCACATGCAGTAAACTAAAAATACGCAGAGGAAGCAGAACTAGCATATTCACAAAGATGCCTCTGGCAGAGAGAAGACTGGGCCTATAAGGACTATGTATATCTGCTTTCTTAATGTTTTAGGTCTTTAAAATGTGTGTGTGTGTGTGTGCGTGTGTGAAGCAAAAATGACAAAATGCTGAGATTTAGCAAAAGTAGGTTGTTATTTCACATGTGGTTATTATAATATGCTCTACATTTTCTGTACTATTGAAATATCTCATAATAAAATTCAAATACTACATGGCATATAAAATGAGATTTAATTAACATGCATTATTCTATTTAAATTTTTTAATTTCAAATACTTAGCGACTGTACACAGCAGCAAATTCATCTGGGTGCATAACAATACTGTGGGGTTTCAGGAGGTCAGTGAATCTGTGAACAGAGGCACGAGGAGGCAGGAAAAGGTGGTGCCCAGCAGGGGTGGACACTAGTTTTAAATGGAGACTCTGAAAGGAAATGGCCTGGCCAAGTTCATGTGGTTTATGAATGACAGAGGCTGAATTTGATCCCTTCTTGGGATCAAGAAGAAACTTTCAATTACCAGGTCAGTGCTATACTCACTGCACTTGCTCCCCCAAGTTCAAAGTCATACAGACCCCTCAGGTAGGAATTCAGAGGCATTTGAACGATACCACTTGAGGCCATATGAATATTAGGTAATCACCAAGACAAACTCCATCACTAAACATACTGTTAGTATAAAATTAAAATATGTATTATAAAACATTGCACGTTCATTAAAGGAAGTGTGTATGTTTTAAAGAAAATTATAAAGAAGAAAACCTTAGGGGGCGTGGGCTGAGATGGGAGTAAAAGGCAGAAAACTGTACTTGAACAACAATTAAAATTTAAAAAAAGAAAAGAAAAACTCAACAAATCCCATCACTTAAATATGATCTTTCTCAACATTTTTATTTTGCTATTCATTAACTTTCTAAAAATATATAAATTTGCAAATATTGTACAGCTTACATCCTAATTATTTCCCATGTCCTGGAATATCCTGTGGAAGTGTTTGTTCTCCAGTGATAATATTCCTTTGAATCGATGCTCCATAGCTTAACTAAAATGTACCTTTATGTCGGAGGCTTCTGCTATTTCTAGTTTTTGATAGTAAATATTGCTGTGATATCTTCATGTCTGCCTTTTTAAAGCTTCTTGATGCATATTGCTAAGCTGTCTTCTGAAACAATTGTCCATCCTTCTTGAGGACTATTTGTCTTTAGATATGAGAATAAGTTCTTAATACAATACTATTGAATACCTCCACCCCCCCCCAAAAAAAAGATACAAAACAGGGTATATGTGAGTTTGGGTTATTGGCTAAGCAAGTGGCCTTTGCAATAAAATTTAACAGCTTTAACTGGATTCTCTGCCATTTATAAGTCTGCGATTTCTCTACCTCAGTTTTCTTGTCTGGGAAATAGAAATAATGTAGTACTTACCTCAGAGTGTGATGAGGATTAAAGTGAAGTAACACAGTAACTCTTTTTAGGGGCTGGTACATAAACATTAAATAATTATTAGCTATACTAGTTATTATTATGTTTGTTATTGTTATTGAGATAAAGGCCTTCTTAAGCCAGGTACTGTTCAAAAATCTACCTGTACTAATTAATTTATTCCTCCAGATGACAGAAGTGTTGGGAACACCTCCCAGGTTAGACCCTTACTCGGAAGGAGTGATCCCTCCTTCCCCCTTTGGTCCTCCCTATTCTGCTCCTTGGAAACAGACGTGCCTGAAGCTCCGTCTTGCATTGTGACAGCATCCTGGGGATAATGGAACCAAAAGCTGAAAGCAACCTGGGTCCCTGGTGACAGTGGAGCCAGCGATCCAGCCCTGGATTGCCTAATTCAGACTTTTTAGATGTGAGAGAAATATTCCTCTGTCTTGCTTAAACCAGTCTTACCTGGAGTCCCATATACATCTGTTAAACCTACATCCTAACTCGTACAGCCGGCCACCAGGCAGGTTCTGCCATTTGAGTCATTCTCGGGGTTTGTATTGAAATACAGTCTCAAACTTCTGAAATGGCCTTTCCTGAAACTGAGACAGGAACAATTAAAAGGTGATAAAAACCCGGAAACAAAATGTTTTCCACTTGGTCAGGTTGTTGCTACCCAAGTAGACTATTTCTCTAAGCTGCCTAAACCGCTTGTACATTAAGTTAGGGAATAGAAAGGAATGGTAAAAAGCACGAGAATGACCCCCAAGTATTTTCAGTATACACACTGCACTCGCCCTGCTATGCCCAAATAGCCCCGCCTTTCACATCCATCCGTCCACCAGCCACTTCTACCGGGTTGTCCCACAGGGCCTCCTAGGCTCACGATGCCTGCTGAAGGAATAGTCGGCTTCTCTGGACCCTTGAACACCCGATCCTTACGAGCAGGATCTTAAAACACGTGCACTGTGTCTGTGCCAGATTTCCTTCTTAGACTAATGGGGAAAAACTGGCTTTCAGGATTCAGGAAAGACATTTCTGTCCTAAGTTGTAGGCTCAATTGCAGTTGTATGTTATTACCACGAGAGGGCATTATGTATCCTGCTAAAGATTCGCAGAGGTTCTTCCAGCAACTCTAAGACGCCGCAGGGCTCCAGGGAGCCGCTAGTGAAGAGGTGAGGAGGGAAGACATTCTCTTCAAGTACGTTTGTTGGCCCCATTTATAATTTTGGCGTCGTCTCACTCCGTTTTCACATCTGTCCTCCAGCTTTTCTACGAGCATATCCTGAAGACACTTAAGTTTATCACAAGTCTGAATTCCAGCAAGGTTTTTTCCCCACTCCACCCCATCCCCAAAGAAAACAAAAACAACCCCTCCCCCTCTGCCTTCAGGCGTCTGTATCTCACAGGCATTTTTATCCTCCCAACATTCAAACTAAGATCATTAGTTCCTCTCCCCTCCCTTTTTCCCCATAAAGCCAAGATGTTACTAAAGCTAAATTATGCTCTAATTCTGGGCCTTTTCCCCGCCCAGCCTGCACCTCCCTTGCTGTGCTTCAAACAGGTATTTTGGAGTCCTACCAAGTCTCCCTCCTTCCCAGCCTTCCTTAAAACGCTGAGGACACAGGTAAGATCACAGCATTTCTTCCCTCTCTAAATGTTAAGATAAGATGGAAACAACCCAACTGTTCATCAAAGGGTAAATGGATATATAAGATGTGGTCTGTCTAGCCATATAGTGAGGTATTAATCAGTCTTAAAAAGAAAGGAAATTCTGGCACATACTCCAACGTGGATGAACCTTGATATTATGCTAAGAAACAGCATGACTTGGATTAATCCAGAACCAGCTGTTCAACCCAGATACTTTTACCGATAGACCTGGCTTTTGAGACAAAAGTCTCAACACATGGGAAATGGTGAGACAGAGAGATCAACTTCTAACATAACTAATTTATAATTTATAATAAACCTTTAAGTTAGCTATTTCCTCAGTCTCCAATTTCCATTTTTAACTAAACAGAATTGCTGAGTTGAATTTTGTTTCCTCAAGTAGACTTTTCTATTAAAGAAAGGAAAGTTCTCAATCTCCATTCTCTATCTTTGAATAACTTCCCCTAAGTAATAAAGCTGGCATTCTAATTTACAAACGAGGCTTTGTGGCTTTGGATATTGAAAATTTGTCTGAGGTATCAGTGTGCTGGCCATGAGAATAAACCAAGTCTCAAATTAGCCCCAGGGCTGCTCCTGGGTCTTCCAGTTCCAGTATGGCTACTCTGCAATAACGATGGTCATAGGATTTTTATCTTTCATTCCATTTTGCAGAGTATCACATTTACTTAGAGGTGTATATTGAACCACCCCTGCATCCCAGACATTAATCGCATTTGATCACATTGTATGATCTTTTAATGTGTTTTTAATTGGTTTGCTAACATTTTGTTGGGAAGTTTTGCATCTATGGGTACTTATCAAGGATACTGCCCTGTAGCTTTCTTTGCTCGTAGTGTCCTTATCTGGCTTTGGTATCAGCATAATGCTGGCCTCATAAAATGAGTTTGAGAGTGTTCCCATCTCTTAAATTTTCTGAAAGTGTTCGAGAATGTTGGGTATTAAATCTTTTTTAAATGTTGAACAGAATTCACCCGGGAAACCATCTTGTTCTGGGCTTTTATTATTGGGAGATTTTTGATCACTGGTTCAATCTCCTTACTTATTATTGATCTTCAGGTTTCAGACTTGGTAGGTTTAGCTTTCCATTCTGCTCTTGTGCTTTTCAACTATGGATAATTTTACTGGGGAAAGGGGGGGGTGGTTAATTTCGGAAAATAAAGCACTATATACAACCTTCAAATACTCCTACCTTGCTCCCCAAATACAGAGCTTAGGGTACCTGAGGAAACTGCCGCAGGAGGGGGAAAGTGAATGGAAAGGGAGGTATGGACAGGAAGGTCACCCTGTTGTGCCTGGATGCAGTCCTGCTCTGGAGTGGATTTTGAGCTTACAAACCCACAGACCAGATGCTTCTGTGTATATTCCCTACTTTCCACACATCCTCTTGCTAATTCACACCTCTGATGCTGCAATTTTCCTTTTTTAGTTCTTTTGAATTATTTTCTAATAGTGCTGCCTTTTTCTACTTCCCAAAGCTATGTAAAATGCAGGACATTAGGAACCATATGCAGAGTGAAAAATACTCAATCATGTTTCTTCTAACAGTGGCAGGACTTTTCTAATGCTCTCCCTGGTACTAATTTTCCAAAAATACCAAGTAATTCGCTCAAACCTATTATAAGTTTTTTTGAAAGTCTTACAGAACCTTCCTGGTAGCTGCCATAGAGTTTCAGTTTTTGTTCCAATCCCTTGAAAAACCTGAGGTTGGAGTGGTATTACCATACTCATTCATGAAATATTGGTTAACATCCTTACCTACAAATACTTATTTACATTCTGCTGCCAATCCTGTTTACTATTTCAGAAATCTATTTTTCTAACACACATCTAATGCTTTTTACATGGAATTGTGTTTTCTCTGAGCTCTTTTTTGCATGTGTGATAAAATACACATAACACAAAATTTACTATCTCAACCATTTTTACTTATTTATTTTTTAAAGATTTTATCTATTTTTAGAGACGGGGGAAGAGGGGGAGAAAGAGAGGGAGAGAAACATCGATGTGTGAGAGAAACATCAGTCGGTTGCCTCTTGTACTTGCCCCGACCATTCAGCACCAAACCAGCAACCCAGGCAAGTGCCCTTGTTACCGAGCAGAACAGGGCCGGTCACGTGGTGCCTTGGTGTGTGACCCAACTGGTAGAAACAGGTCTTTATTTATAACATTCCAACCTTGAGAGAGTTTACAGCACCTCAGCTCAGAGCCCTCCTTTCCCACGAGACCCACCACTTCCCCTGCTCCCCACCAGGCTACAAGCCAAAAGCATCCCCCAAAGTAAAAGCTCCCCATGTCCTTATCTGTGCAGGATCTGGAACACGTTGTCATCAGCCTCCGTGTAATAGTCCAGAAAAGTAGTTTTGGGGTTACTCTGGATCATGGTGAAACTCAGGAAAGGCACAGGTCTTAAAAGTCCAAGTAAAATCCAAGTGCGGCAGAACAAGATCTTACAAGGAAGGCCTCGGCAGCTCCGGAGTCAGCTAGAGCAGGCACTGTCACAGCGGCAGCACTTCCTTTCTCATTAGTCCAGGCTGCATGGCCTCCTTCCTCACTGTAAACTACAACGCTGCTCGTTTACTTCCCTCTTCTCACTGCTGCTGGCTCTCAAACCACACGGTCAACTCTCCCCTTCTTCCCGAACCACAGGGCAGAGAGAGGGGGAGAGAGAGCGAGTCCTCACCTCCTGGCTGCCATGCCTATTTTACATCCAGGCCAGGGGCTCTGGCTCAACCCCATTTCCAACTTCTCCCACACGAGGCCACATTTTTGCCTGTCCTCTGGCATCTTGCGTTCATTCAGCTGCCATCCCCAGGCTGGGCAGGCTTCTCCCCATCTCCGTGATAAGAGGAACTGCCTCCTGCTTCTCACTGCAGGTGCTGCCTCCCATAGCAAGGGTTAAAGTCCTGCCCATCTCCCTGGCCCCAAGCCGGCAGGCACAGCTATTTAACATAACTGTGAAGCTAGCCAAGTGGCCATAGTAATGCAAAGTAACTCTGAATGTCCATCTTCCACTTTCTCCACCCACCCAGCCAGGTTTATTCGGAATATCCTCTGAACCCATTACACCCTGACCAGGAATCAAACCAGCAACCTTTTGCTTTGTGGAATGATGCCCAACCAGCTGAGCCACACCAGTCAGGACTCAACCATTTTTAAATACATAGGTCAAGTGGCATTAAGTACATTCACTTGGTTGTGGAACCATCAGCAGCATCCACCTCCATCTTTTCATTTTGTAAATGTAACATTTATGCCCATTAGACAATAACTCCCCCTTTTCCCCTCCCCCAGCCCCTGGCAGCCACCATTGTACTCTCTGGCTCTGAATTGGACCACTGTAGGTCTCTAGGTGCCTCCTGTGAGTGGGATCACACAGTGTTTGTCCTTTAGTACCCGACTTATTTCACTTAGCATAGTGTCCTCAAGTTCATGCATCTTATAGCAAGTGTCAGAATTTCCTTCCTTTTTCAGGCTGAATAAGATTCCATTGTATGAACATAGTATGTTTGTTTTGTTCATTCATCTGCCTATGAACACTTAAGTTGTTTTCACCTTTGCTATTATGAATAATGCTGCTATGAACACAAATGTACAATGTCTCTTCAAGTTCCTGCTTTCAATTCTGTGAGTATACACCCAGAATTGGAATTGCTAGATACACGGTAATTTTGTTTGAAATTTTTTTGAGGAGCTGCCATACTGTTTTCTGCAGTGTTTGCACCATTTACCATTTCCACCAGCAGTCCTCAAGAGTACCAGTTTCTCCTTGCAAACAAGCACTTGTTATCCAGTTGTTTTTTTTTTGGGGGGGGGGGATTTGTTTGTTTTTTTGTAGTAGCCATCCTAGTGGGTATGTGATGGCCTTCTCTGAATTCTTGCATACTCGTGTTACATGTTTCCTGCCATTTTGAAAGCATAAGTTTTCATTTTAATAGTATTCATTCTGATAAAAGACAGTCCCTGGCAGTGGAAAGACAGGCATGGCACAAGTCCTGGGTTCTGACACAACTGACACCGGGAAACCCTAAGCGGGTGAGAACTTTCTCCAAGCGTCAGATTCCTCATCCTCTGGAGCGGAGGGAGGTGAGCGTGACAACCAGCCATGTTCCAACCCTTAGCTGAAACAGGCCTGGGTACATTTTAAGAGGAGTTTCTCTTCCACGTGTGAGTTGCTGGATCTGGTTTCTATTTTTTTTTTTTTTTTAACTCATTTTGCTGCCCCTGGAGTGGAGTACAAGCCCTAGGGAATGAGGTTCTTGCACTAGAGGTCCTGCGCGTCTTTGGAGCCAGGGGGAACCACCGAGATGTGGGGCCTCCGGAGTCCTAGAAAGGGCGCTTCGCCAGGCAGACGCGGGAGCACTTACGGCCTTTGGGTGTCGCCCGCGGACCGCGGCCTTAGCGGCGATCCGCGCTCAGCCGGCGGGGTGTGCGCGGTGAGGCCGGTTTTGCCGGCCTTGGGCGACTGCGTTTTCAGACCCGCAGCACCAATCTCGGCCTTGGGCGACCCGAGAAAGACCCACGGCCCGCTGCGGGCGTTGTGTCTCTCTTCCTGCCCCCGCATTTTTGGTCTCGCCCTTCATTCGTGCCCCCAGGTGGCGGGGAGTGCGGGACTGGTTTCCAAAGACTCCAGGGAGGTTGGTGGGAGGAGTCCACGGTTTTCCCCTTTGTTCGGTCCCCCTTGGAGCCAGCCTCGGATACCCAGGCGCCTATCCTTGGAAACACCTTTTGAAAGGATTTTGTTGAATCCCTCCTTCCGCTTTTCGTTTTCTTTATTCAACATAATAACCCGAGCGTTGCCAAGGTATAGGGCAAATGAGTACACAGAGGAGATTTTGCCTTTCCCAGATAGGGGCGTGTTAACAAGGGAACCGACCGGTATTCTTGATAGAAAATGAGCTATCGTAACCAAGAGACAGGTGGAGCTGATGTGGCAGAGATGAAAAAGACTGCAAAGTGGGTGATGTCCGAAGAAGTGGTGGGACTTGGATCTGTGGAAATACACTTCCAGCCAAGAACATTCTAACCAGAGCTGGAACAAAGGCACAAAGGTGGAAAAGTGGGGAGAACTACAAGAATAGAGGTAAATATTTCGACACCATTCTCATAAATGCGTGTTCTGTGCCGGGTAGTGGAGTTCAAGAATGCGAAGCCAGAAATCCCTGCCGAAGAGATTGTTAAATCCCGTCTGCTAAAAATAGCCAAGCTCCTCCCATCCCCCACACCCCCCAGTTTTTCAGGCAAAATTTGGAATTTAATTAAAATCAGGACAGGGTACAGCAAACAAACAAACATACTTTTCTGTTCATCAGATTTTGAGACTGAAAGCATCTCCAAAACTTTGGAGGTCCAGTTTATTCCTGAAAGGCATCAACTGTTACAAAAGGTTTCACTCTTCCAACTATTCCCTTTCAAAACAAAACAAAACTGGGTTTGTTTTCTAGAGACAGAATGGCAAAATGAGATCTGAATGTCACTTACTGGCTGTGCGACTTTGGGCAATTTTCTTAACCCTTCTGACCCTCAAATTCCTTGTTTCCTTATTTCTAAAGGAGGGATAATAATAGTACTTATTTAATAAGGAGAAATGAATGAGGTGGTATTTATGAAGCACCCACCTAAATGTGTGTAGCTGGTAATGCTAAGCTAGTACTCCTGCATATCTCTCTGCACCTCATTTGCAGGGGTGTCATTCCACATTTTTTCTTGTGTAATCATAGGCATGTGGCACTTTTCTTAATGTCTTCATTTTTCTTCACACAAACCTGTTTTGCTACTTTTCACTATTCTTGCCTTCCTCAATTTCATTTTAGACTGTGTTTATGTTCTACTTTTTAAGATTTGTCTCTTCTTTGAGTACTTTCTCCTTTAATTCTTTATTTTTCATGCTTTAATTCAAGTGTATTCTTTTTATACACAGACGTGTATGTTGTATCATGCTATGTGCATTCCTAAAAACTTCATGTTCTACAGAATCACTCAAAATTAGACCAAGGCTAATAGAGTTGGAGCAGACTATACAAAACTAGTACTTTTGTAATAGACATCAAGAAAATAACATTCTCAATTTGAAATGTTGGCACAGATAAAAGACATTGTGTTACTAAGAAAGAAACACTACTGTACATGGGAATTTACACTAAAAAATCAAAGGTTAGACATACAGAGGGCCAACAGGTGCATAGAAAGGTGTTCAACATCCCTAATCATCAGGGAAACGCAAATCAAACCACAGTGAAATATCTCCTCACACCTGTTAGAATGGCTGTCATCAACAAGAAGAGATAGCAGATACTGATGAGGATATGGACAAAAGAGAACCCTTATGCTCTGTTGGCAGGAATATAAATTAGTGCAGCCCCTATGGGAAACAGTATGGAGATCCTCAGAAAATAGAACTACCATATGAACCAGCAATTCCAGGTCCTGGTATATTCTGAAGGAAATGAAATACTATATCAAAAAGATAGCCACGCCCTGTGTTATTGCAGCAATGCAGCATTATTCACAACAGCCAAGACACGGAAACACTCTAAGTGTCCATCCACAGATGAAGGGGCAAAGGAGAGGTGATATACATATGAATGTTTTTCAGCCATGAGAAAGAAATCCTGCCATGGATAGACTTTGGAGACATTATTCTAAGTGAGATCAGTCAGACAGAAAAAGACCTACTGTATGTTCTCACTTATTTGTGGAATCTAAAAAATAAAAAACACACTCATAGAAAACAGATTGGTGGGGGTGGGAGGGTGAAACAGGTGAAGGTATTCAAAGGTACAAACTTTCAGTTATAAATAAGTCCTGGGGATGTGATATACAGCATGGTATCTATAGTAAACAATATATTTGAAAGTTGCTAAAAGAATATGATCTTGAAACTTAATTATAAAAATGTGTGACTGTGTGAGGTGATGGATGTTAACGAAACTTATTGCGGTGGTCATTTTGCAGTATATACATATATTGAATCATGTTGTACACCTAAAACTAATAAAATGTAATATATCAATTATATCTCAATAAAACTAGAAAATTTTTAAAAATAAAAGGAGAAAGGTAGCTTGATTGGAGGGCTGTAAGGAAAGGTTGAGGCTGTTGAGTTAGGGAGACAGAAAGATTCGAGGCAACTATGTGATAAGCCTTTCCAAAATGAAGCTCATGGCCACCTGAACCAACAGGTGTGCTGCACCGGGCTGCCCGGCAGCTAGCTGAGTTCAGCTTTGTTGGTATGCATTGCTTTCAGGTGCTGTTGCTTAGCAACGCAAAGCATGAATGTGCTGCAAAGTCTTGTATATGAACCAGAGACATTGAAAATAAGAACAAACTGACAGTAACCAGGGGGGAGGTGGGAGGAGGATAACGGGGCGGGGGTGGGGGGTTCAGGAACATGTGTAAAGGACACATGGACAAAACCAAAGGAGGTAGAATCAAGGGGGGAAGTGGGGATGGCTGGAGTGGGGAAGAGTGGTGGAAGGAAAATGGAGACAACTGTACTTGAACAACAATAAAAAAAAGTTTTAGAAAGACTTGTATGTGAAACAATGACTATATTATACTAATTATCATTACCCTATTTACCAAGTATATATGAACTAATTCACATCCTAGAAACACACATTCCAGTTAAACAGACCATCTGGTCATTGTTTTCTTCTGGTCCTTTTATAAGCCCTCCAGCTACATTTTTCCTAATTTCTCAGAAGATATGATGGATAATAATTGTTTGCTTTTATATCAGAGGGGCACAGTTAAAAACTGAGAACACACTTGGGGTGGGGTGGACAAGATTGAAATACAAGCAATACAGTTAGTCCTCAAGTTACAAGTGCCCGGTTCACAAATGTCCTGTACTAGAGTGGCCACTAAAGTGGCCTGCTTCCTTCTCTCTCTCCCCTTCCCCAAACCCCCTCTCTCCACAGCCCACAGCCCTGAAGGCTCTGAGGAGCAACCAAGAGTTAAGCTTCGAGGACATGTCTGATCTAGCATCTCTTCCTCGCCATCTCAGGGAAATCTTGTGCTCATTGCCACCTTTCCTTGCCCGGCACTGCTTACCATTCAGTCACTCCATCAGGCCCACTCTCACACGGTACCAGCTCCCTCTTCCATCACTTGCCTTTGTTTGACCTTAGAAAACGTACTGTTTTTCTCTCACTCTCTTCATTGTATTTGTGAACTTTAAAACTACAATAATTATGGCTGATTTGACACACAATAATGCAGAGATATAAGTGTATCAAGAAAAAGGAAGACCATAAGTATCAAAGTAGAATTACGTGGATGCTGCTAGTGCCTCAACTATTTGAAAGCCCAGATACCTCAATCAGAGCCTCCACAGAAATCATCTTTTCTCTGCCAGTCCTCTAACCTCAAATACTAGATTCCAAAGTGAATGAAATAGTGTTTCTCACCCAATTTTGTTGTTTTTCTTTTGTACTTAGGTGCTAAAATTGCAATGTTTTCTCCTCTTCCGTTCAATGCAGGTATACAATGCATCATGTTTTGGCCAAGCTTTTATGAGAGCGTAACTGATGTCTATAGCATCAGGTAGGGGAGAGGGAGCTCCAAATTTTGAAAAGCCAATCTACAAATGGACTATTGGAATATATTATTATTGTACATTAAAGATAACCATTTATATGTTAGTGTTTTAGTCTTCTCATTTTCTACTGATGTAAATCATTTTTCTTCATTCAACCCACATTTATTGGCATCTTGCTAGTGTTTTGGGAAGTAACACTTTTAATCATTCTGCATGGAACTCTTTCTAAAATTTATGAAATTTTATAAATCACATGTACCTTCCTATGCACATGTAATTTATACCATTTTTTCTGACTCGGTCAAAATTATGAATGTCTTTTACACAATGATGTCCTCAGGGTTCTTTGCCCTACATGAAATGATTCTACCTACATAACTTTCTTAGTTTCACTGTACATCTCTTTCCCTTTTTTTGTTAATCCTCAACAGAGCATATGCTTTTATTGATTTGAGAGAGGTGGAGAGAGAGAAACATTGATGTAAGAGAGATGTCAGTCAGTTGCATCCTGTATGCACCCAGACCAGGACTGAACCTGCAACCTAGGTAAGTGCCCTGACTGGGATTGAACCTGCAACTTTTGGTGTACTGGGCAGTGTTCCAACCAAATGAGCCACCTGGGCAGGGTTGTACATTTCTTTTTAAAGAAAAAGTAAACAAAAGACTTAATATTTGCAGATAATTTGCTCAGATAATTGAACATGAATCCTGCTTTTTCTGTCATTATTGTAATAGCCTCTGAAGTGTTTAAAGTTATTTCATGTGCCATTTTATAAACATGGTTTGACACAAATGTTTACTTTGTAATGTTCAAAGAGGAACCCCAAGCCTCTTTAAAAATAAAAGCAAACTCCTTTGCATGAGCCTTAGTCCCCATTTCTCAAACTTGTTGCAGACAGTCCTGGTATTTCTTACCCCATTTATGTAGTATATGTATTCACAGGAGCGAAGTGATGTATACACACTTGTTTTCCCATTTCCTTTTTGGCAATGGTTATAAAGCATCATTTCCTGCATCTGCTCTATCCCCGTCATCACTCATCTCCCCTGGTCCCACTTGAAGCATTAAAACTCCCTCTTTCTGGGAGCAGGTCTGTAATCAGTCTGTTCTCAACCACATGGTTCCACTGTTGGAAGACAGGACTGTGAGTAAAACCACATCAAGGAGAATTGCTCTTTCAAGGAAGTTCACTTCCCAAGGTCTCTGTCCGCGCTGGAGCATTGCACAGTAATCAGAAACGCTGTTCCCCAGAGGACTCATCCCATAGTACTCATCTGTCACTGGGCCTTGGTTTTGCTTGTTTTTAAATAGGGACATAAAACTTGTCCTCCCACCTCACCGAAGGTCCAGTGAAGAGGGATAGATGAAAGCACTGTGGAAACCACAAAACATTAGCACTTGTAACAGCCACAGAGGATAAGTACCTACTAGGAATCAGGAATAGTACTAGATGGCTTTTATTCATGATGGGGTCACTTTCAAAACCCAGAACAACCCTGCAGGGTTGGAATTATGCCTAAAACCTTAATAAGGAAACCAAGGTGCAAACAGTTGCCACGAAAAAGTTCAGCAGCACAGTCAAGGCAGTTCAGGTTCAAAGCTCAGGCTCTTTTCACTAAAACCCTTTTCCAAATAGAAGCTCTTATTTTCCTCTCTAACCAGAATGAAGATAAGAGCTATGTTTAAGTTCTTAACCAACAGTGACGGGATGGCAGCGATTCTCCGCCTCAGCGTGGCTGGCTGGGAAGCACACCAGCTCCCCACGACCTGTGCGTGTATTTCATGGCAGCCCTCGTAGCCTGGGAAAGCTGTGCGCTCTGTCCCTTTTGGTGAATTTTGCTGCATAATGTAACAGATGATAATTGAAGAGTTTAAGATAATAGGGTAGACCTGGCTGGTATAGCTCAGTGGATTGAGCGTGAGCCTGTGAACCAAAAGGTTGCTGGTTCAATTCCCAGTCAGGGCACATGCCTGGGTTGTGGGCCAGGTCCCCAGTACGGGGCACGTGAGAGGCAACCACACATTGATGTTTCTCTTCCTCTCTTTCTCCTTCTCTTCCCCTCTCTTTAAAAATAAATAAATAAAATCTTTAAAAAAAAAGACAAGAGAGCAGTATGATCTTGCATTCCAAATAGGCAGAGGTAATGGAATGTACTGTACCAGAAGTTCTAGCTTCCTCAAATTATCAAGTAGACTCACAGATGACAAGTGTCATAGAACAACACAATGACTTGATGGCTCCTTAAAAACTGCTAAGCGACAACAAAAAAAAATTTTAAAGAAATGCAGAAATGTCCTTTTCCATAGGGACTCACCTGAATACAGCCATATGTTTTACTCTAGAAAATCCTGGAGTTTTATTTTCCGGCTCCAAAATGACCTGGTTGCCCCCTCAGCTCCTGCACAGCTGTCATCTCAGGCCCTCCCTTGAGGAGCACCTGGGGAGCGCTTGCCCCACCCCCACCCTGGTAAGACCTCCTGCTTCTGGGTCGCAGTTTTCCCTCGAGTGGCCACCCTGTGGTAGCGGCACAGCCTCCCATAAACTGCCTGAGGTAGAATACCTGTGGAGCGAGTATTTTGAGAACTTGCAGATCTGAAAATGCCTTTTTATTCCTCTCATAACTCTTCTTTAGTTTGGTTATAAAATTCTGGTTTGGAAATTATTTCCCCTTGGAATTTTGTCTTCTAACTCACAATGTTCCTGTTAAGAAGTCAGGAGCATGGGGCTGGGCCAAGGTGAGTGAGCAAAGGGAGAAAAGGCAGGGACACCTGTAATAGCATAACCAAGTGTTGTTGTTTTTTAAAGAGAAAGAAATCAGGAGCATTCTGATTCTTAGTCTTTTACATGAGACTTCTGGAAATCTTTGGGTTCTAAAATTTCACATTGATGAGCCCGTTTTGTTTAATTCTTTCTCACTCATTCTGCTGAGCATTCAATGGGTGTTCTTTATTTCTGAGACTTTTTTTTTTAATTATTTTGTTGATAATTTCCTCCACTTCATTTTCTCTGTGGTATCTTTCCAAAATTCCTAAAATTCAGATGTGGAACCTTCTGGGTTGATACTCTAATTTGCATACATCTGCTCTCATATTTTTAATCTTTGTCTTTTTTTTCTATTTCCTGATATATTTCCTTAACCTACTCTATTGAATTTTGCATTTTTGAGCTAATATTTATTTCTAAGTTTTTCTTTTGTTTCTGAATGTTCCTTTTATAGAGCATCCCACAATTTCTTCTTGTATCTGCGAAGACATTGCCTGGAGGAGTTTGTGTTAAATGTTTTCTTCCGCTCCCTGTGTTGTCATGGTCTCCTGGTCTTTCTCTTGTGGCAGCCTGCTGTTACAGAAATGGTATCAGGCGTGATGATTCCAACCTTGCAGGGCTGTTCTAAAGATGGGCCCTGTGTTATTTCTTCACAGCGGGCTCAAAGCCCACCAGCACTAAACTCAAATTCTTACACCCAATTGTTTTAAATATAGCCCAACAACCATATTTTTAGCCAGTTAGAGCTGCTTGCTTTGCAAAACTGCACCTATCAGCTAGCCATAGATAAAACAAACCCCGGGACTATAAAAGACCCCCAAATCTCTGCTGCTCTTCACAGTTCTCTGACCCAGAAACTCCCAGTTGCTGAGTGAAGTTGTTACAGAACAGAGCTGGGGGTGGGGGGGCAGTTACGATATACTATTACCATAAGGACCCCCCACTAGGTTCACATTGTCCACCACCAGAGGAAAGATGTTTCTCAATGCCAGAGATTTGTGAAAAGGAAAGGAAATGTTTATTTAAAGCTATACAAACTTAAAGTAGTGACCTAATGTCTTCATTAAAATGTTAAAGTCCTTTAGGATACCCACAGATGAACACAGTTCTTCTTTCTCCCCCTGCCCTAATCTGGGGTACTGTATCTCAGGAAAAGTAGAAGTCCGTGGCTCAGGTTCCCAGCACCATCAGCTGTGTCGCTGTTAGTATCTCCAGCTTTGGACCCCAGTTAATCCAAAGTCATGTGGCACCTTCTCATGGCCCACTAGCAAAAGTTCTTTCACCCTTTTTTTTTTGAGGCAAAATCTCTCCTACTTCTTAAGGCATGTGGCCAAAGGGAGCACCCCAAAGCTGCAGGGGTCCCCACTCTGGCCAAAGCCTCGTGGTTCTCCTCAGTGGCTGCCGTGTCTGTGTTTAAATCCCTGCACCAATCTTCCTCTGCACCCCCATTTCCGACTCCTCCTATAATCAGTTACACCTGCCAGCATTCCTGTATTATTCCAAGTTTACTGGGCTGCCATCATGAGTCTGGGAAGGTGTGGCCCCATGTCATGGAGCCAGTCTTCTCCAAGCTCTCACACAAGTGCTGTAACCAGGGGGAGCTGCCCCTGTCCCAGTTACATCTTGGGTCACTCCCATCCCCCTGGCTCAGAGCCTGGCCACAGCTATTTAACATATCTGTGCAGCCAGTTAAAAGTTATAGATATGTTAAATGACCATGCCTTGGATTAGCTGCAAAGCTGTTGCTGTACAAAACAGCTCTGCATGTTCCTGCTCCATGTGTCCCTTCCCCCAACTCACACCTGTAGGGGGAAGGGGTGGGGAAACATTATCTTTCTAATGTTTCCTGGACACCTTGAGTTTTGGACCCCATTCCAAATCCCTATTTGGGCCCCCTCTCTTGGCTACACCCTGTATCAAAGTCACCTAGACACACAAGTCCCCTCTCAGATTCCCTGCTCTCCTGGAGCTCCCTTGCCCTATTCCCATTCTGGGAGCTGCTGCTGTCTCCATAAGGTCCCTTTAGTGCAATCCTGTCCAAGATCCACCCAGAAAAGCTCGTTATACAGTACCGCCGTGCTCTGGTCCCGTCTCTTCCTCCCTCCATCAGCCCCCAAATCCTCAGCCTCACCACACCTACCTATAAAATAGGGCTTTCCCCAAACATCTTGGCTGTCTATTCACATGGACAGAATCCGTGTGAGACTCACACAGTCAGCGGGGACCTCTGGGAGGCGCCCTGGAAGGTTCAGATGTGGGCAGGCCTTGTCTGCCATGAGCAACCCATGGACAATTTTGTGGGAACTGGATCCTAACTGACGGTGTCTAGATTTTGTCTCTTAGTTCCTCCAGGAGAAAACTCTCCAGTCTCCCTCCCAAGGAGCCCATGCCTGGCTGCCAGCGCTCTGGATGCTGGAGAAGGAAAGGACTTGACCCTTGAAGGGTGGCAGAGAAAGAAAGACCCATCAGGCGCGGTGAGTCCGAGAGCCCACACCCTCAGGCTACCAAGCAGCCCAGCTGGATCTCTACACCTGGCACAGCTGAGGTGGGGGTACTTAACAGAAAACAAGGGATTAAATAAATATCTGCTTCCAGAATAGGGAGACCCTCCCTCAGGCCCTGCTCAGGCACACGCTGTTTCCTGCAATGGGAGATGGCAAACTGTTCCATAAGGGACAAATGGTAAATATCTGGGGCTTTGTAGTCCACATGGTTGATGTTGCAACTACCCGATTGTGCCATTGCAGCACAAAAGTGACTACAGACTCTATGTAAATAAAGGAGCATGGCTGCATTCCAAAATCACACTACTTGTGGAGGCCAAAATTTGAAATCAATATAATTTTCAAATGCCATGAACAATGAGTCTTTAAAAAACATTTTCCAACTATTCAAAAACGTAAAACTCTTAGATCATTGGCTGTACCAAATAAGTAGCAAGCTGCCTTTGGCCCAATAGCGGAAGTTTGCTAATCCCTGTATTAGAATATCATTGTTGAGAGTTTATTGTTCAAGGCCTCTTACCCTTTCTTATTCTTCCCCTTAGCAGTACCTCCTGGTGCTAATTTTTGTCTGCAGGGATAAGGGTTACTGGTTCTGTCTCCCTCATGCAACCTCCAGGATGTGCTGTGGAAATTTAGACATTTATGGATTGCCTCGGAATGGAAAAGGTGGTAACTGTGATTCCAGGAGCTCCTGCCAAGCTCTCCCCCGGGTGGAACAAGTTGTTGATTGTTCTCTTTCCCTGGATTTGAACCAAGGAGATAAATGTGTGCAGTGGGAGGAGACCTCTGGGAAAGGTGGAAGCCTGGACTCCCAGGCCTTGAGCTTATCTGAGTCAGAACGTCTGTCTCCTGCAATAAAGGTTGTTCTAAGTAGGCCAGCACCTGTGTAGTCTCAGCTTTCAAATCATCAAAGAAAGAAGTGCCACTTTCTTAGCTGCAGGGGCAAAGTGGGCGGGGGTGGGGGGTTGGCAGAAGAAAGAGCTGCTTCTGCCACTGACTAATGTGTATTCTGGGGGCAAATCAGTTCTCCTTAATGAACCTTCATTTTTGTAATCTCTAAAATGTGGATCCCTACCTCATTGGGTAGTTACGTAGATTAATAAAATAACATATCTAAAGTCCATGTCACAGTAAGAGAGCTCAACAAATGCAGATAATATAATTCTGATTTATGTAGACAGGAGACTCATTAGAGCCTAAGTCACCACCCACAGGGCACACAACTCGTTAGGGGTGGGGGCAGGAGTACAGTTTGCTTTCTTGTCTCTTCACCTGACATTCTTTCTTCTACCCTGCACTGCTGGAAGAGGAGGCCTTAGTTCTTTCTTTTTAAAAATATAAAAAATAAAAAAACCACACCCGAAATGCTAAAGTAGAGAAGGTGTCAGGGCTGCAGGATATCAACTTGGTTCCCCGCCTTTCTCACACCTTCCTTGGTTTCTGCCGCAGGGGCAGCCGCTCTCTCCTCGCACAGTCAGACACTGGGTAAAGCTAACCTCTCCATATCATGTGGCACAGGAGGCAGTGGTGGGCACCCTTCATTTACCGCCTTCCTTTGCCTCCCCCAATGTTCACCGACCCCCACCTTCCCGAAGCTGGCTCCCTTCCTCTGGGCTGGGCCACTCCACCTGGATGGTCACAAAGATTCTTTGTAATGTGTTTACATGAAGAAGAGTGAGAGCAGGGGCCTGGCTGTACTCACACCACATGGCCCCCGGCCCTGTTTACATAGAGAGAGAAGGAGCCAAGACAGATGATCCTGTTGCTTGGGGCCCAGATTAAAAACATAACCCAAGTCCAGAGCCCGTGGCTTGTTTCTGGGTTACACCACACAGAAGCAGCACGGAGGCCCCTCTTTACCCAGGGAGGCCTGTTTGCTAGGCTGGGTGAGCAATGTTTGCACAGGGAGGGAGGCAGCGGCAGCCATCTGGCTGTTCTCTGGCTGAGCAGGGGAGCATTTACGGGTCAGGCACTGGTTCTTTCCAGGGCCTACAGGAAGGCAGCCCTCTGAGAACAGTCTGTCTGAAATGCTCATCTCCTTGAGAGGAAATGTGGACGATTTGAGAAAAATTCTTAAACCAATGCTATTTGTTCCCCTTTAATTTATTCCCAAAACCAAATAAATCTAGGATCTTTCCCCCAGTTGTTTTGTTTTTGTTTTTGTTTTGTTTTGTTTTGTTTTGTTTTGCAAGGTGCAGAGTAATGTGCTTTTTGACATTTAAAGAATGTGATTTTGGGCACCTATAAAGTACTTTGCAGTTTACCAAGCTTTGTCATACCCACCATTTCATAGGATCCTCAAGTCAGCAGGGTAGGCAGTTGTGGCCAACATCATCCCTGTTTTACAGAAGAGGCGCTGACACTCAGAGAGGTCAAGTTGTTTGTACAAAACCACACATCCAAGAAGAGGACTCACAACAGAGGCTGATGACTGTAGACTGTGCGCTCTTTCTGCCACCTCCCCCAGCCTCCCCATTTGGCTGAAAAGTGAGGCACACAGAGAGCTTATTCCAACATGCAACCACCTTGCAGGTGGTTCCCACAAGACAACCTTGCATCTCAGGGACTTGGTGGAAGCCAAGGCAGTGAGCCACAGGGCACTGTGCTGTGACCACAGGTCTATCTATGAATACCACCAGTGGGGCATTTCCTGTGCCCCAGAATGAAGCTTTATGTGGACCAACCATGTAAAACTGCATGTAATACATACACTGTTTTACCACCAGCAAAATCATGGATGTGAGGGAGCATGTTACAAAATCACTGACTGTGTCCTCCAAACTCCTATACCCCCCTTACCTCTTGGGCTTCATCTCCCTGCATTCCAACCTGCACATGTCTACCTGAAGCCACTACCTGAGTTTCTGTTACTGTCCTGATTACTTCTTCCCAGTTCTTTATCCTTATATACAACCCAGAACACCAAACCTACCCAAGAGGCTTCATTCCCAGCTTCCTTCCCTTTCTCTCCATCTGTATCCTTTCAGTCAAACTCCACTGCTCCATCCAAAGTGCTTTGACCTGTATAATCAGAACTTCTCAGCTCTGCTCCTGCCATGCTTAGCCCAGTTCCAGCACCTGACTCAGCCACCAGACTCACCCTCTGCTCTTTTCTTTCCCACCACTGTCAAATCCTGTTTGTCTTCTCTTTTCACCAGTCTACCTTTCGGTGACCATCTTTTTGTACAACTAATGTGTTACAGTGTTCTGTTTGCAAAATACTTCTGCGTAAGTGCATAGAGACATATATTCATACAGAGCCTCATTTAGAAGTTATTCCTTCTCCCCACTTCTGCCTAAACTATAAAACAGTTTTTTTAATTGCCTTCACCTTGAATGCACCTGAATTCTACCTGCCATCATTATTTTACCAACCTACATTCAGATCTTTCATTAGCTTTCTCATAAAACGCTAATGTAAGCCTCAAGTATTCTTCCTAATATAAAGGCCTCACTTCCCTTTCCCCAAAAATTCTAACTAGCTCTCTCCTGTATTTTTCTATATTCTCTGCCTTCAGGCACTCAACATGCAGTGCCTGTCATCTCTGGTTAAAATCAGACTCCTGGAACCAGAAGTTTTAAGGATCATGTGGCCAGTGAATGACAGTTCTTCCCATGGCCAGCCCCCACCCCATGTGCCCTGGATGTGTTGGTACATCCACAGTGTGCTTGCTTGCACTGTAAGCTCCCTGGAGCAATGACGATCCTCTTCCTTTATAAACTACTCGGATGTGTAGAGGAAGCTCTGGGGTTACGTCAGCTGCTCTCCAGGTTGCAGCCCAACTCTACGCTGTGTCTCCATGCCACATGTTCTCTCTCCTCTGCCATTTGGCCTATACCAGAGGCAAAATTGGGGAGATGCTGCTATACATGACCCCCAGTTTGCCTGTGATTGAAACCCCAATGATCAGAAAAAGCTTGGTATTGTGTACTATAGTTCAATTCCCAAATTTCAAAGAGGGCCATGAAGAATCTGTATATAGTTTGGACAAATGAAGGCAAGACCTGGGAACACAGCTCAATGTCATCATTGCCTTCTTTACTTTGGTTCTTCCGGGATGAGGAAGGGCCACCCTGTCCCAGTTGGGTGCCTGTCAGAGCCACTAAAGTTACACTGAGCTCTCCTATATCCCTGCCACCTTTGTGTGTTGCCAACAGAGGCTGTCTTGTCATTGGCACACAGACAGAAAAAGCTGTTGGAGGGGCCCACACATGCGGCTCAAGCCCAAGGGTCAGTTGCCCACCCAGAGCCCTAAACTCATCTTGTGTCCAATGGGAATGAATTAAAAAATTAATAATGATAACAATAGCATTACTAGCTAGCCACAATGCTTCACAGTGTGCCAGGCACTGTGCCAGAATTTTACGTGGGTTAACTGAGAGCCTCACAACAACCCAATGTTGTTATAATCCCAGTTTTACTGCTAGAAAGGTTCCTAGAGCTAACGTCACCACACCAAGAATAAGAGGCACAGATGAGATTAGAACCAAGGTTATCTGAATCCAATGCCCACATACAACATAATATCGACAGAAAGGATGTGCTTTTTGGCTTACTTGCTTTGTTTTGATGAGGTATCAATCTCTTCATTCAGACCCAGGTGCTTTTGCACTTGTGTGACTGAATGTGGACTGAAATCTATTGTTGCTGACTGCAGTCAAAAGTAAGGGCAGAGAGGCCCAAACTTCTGGAAGACACTCCCAGCCCACAGCACAGTACATCAAAGATTCCAGATGCCACCTACATGACAGGTGGAAAAGCTCAGATGCTTTGCTAGCTGGGCCAGTTCCCCTGCTTCCCCAATTAAAGGAAATTGGCAAGAAAGAGATAAAGGCTTTGTAGAAGTTGAATGCATGCTTTTGGCCTCTTAGAAATTCTTCCCTCTCCTCCGTGGTGATCCCCACTCCCACTCACCATGAAGCCAAGTAAGGATGTCTCCAAAAACTGGGGGCAGGGTGGAGAGGAGTGCCAGTAACAGGAGAAGGCTGGCATCTCATTCTCTGCTTGGTCATTATCTTAGGAGACTTCCTCCTGCCCAGGCAGGTGGAGGGTGATTCAACAAATCCAGGGTCTAAGATGAGAGGGTAGCCAGAGGAGAGCATTATGAAAGTCCATGTTTATGCCATTTGAGTGGCCAAAGATGCCTGAATTTCCCGCAGGTCAAGTGGACCCAGAGGAAGGCAGTTGGACATCAGTTGATCCGCTGTGCCCCACTGAAGGGATCCAGCAAAAAGAGGTTGTTTGATGTTTTGCTGGGACAAATCTACTAGGACAGTGGGTGGGTGTGAGCAGACCCCTAAGGGCTCCCTGAAGATTTCATCCTTGTGCGATGTAACATTTGGATGTCTGACACATCAGTAGTGGTATATGGTATGCCCTTCTGTTTTTGTTCTCCTTGAAACTGGGGATGACTTTATAACCACCTTGAGGAATTGAATGCAGTGAAATTGCTGCTGTATGACTTCTGAGGCTGAGTGATAAAAGGCAACACGATCTCTCTCTCTCTTTCTCTGCATATGTGTGTATGCCTGGATGTTTGTCATGGATCCAAGCCACTATCCTGTGAGGCAGCTCAGGCTACATGGAGAGGCCATACCTAGGTGTTCTGAGCAACAGCCCCAGCTAAGACCCCAGTTGACCACTAGAATCAATCACTGGACTTAGGAGTTAGTGGGTGAACTTCCGGATAATCCAACTCCCAGCCTAGTAACCTTCCCAGCTGAGCCAAGTGGAACAAAGATGAGCCAACCACACTGGTCCCTGCCAAAAAATTGAGGATTTTGGAGCAAAATAAATGTTCTCATTGTTACAACCCACTAAATTTGGGGATAATTTGTTTTGTGGCCTACGTAACTACAATACTGTGTTACCTAGGGAGCAGTAACAGTCAACAGAGAAAGTCAGGTAAAAGACCCTTGACTCTTCCTCTGTCTCTTTTAGACGAGGCAAGGGGAGGAGAGGGTAGTCGGCTAGAGGCAGACCACTCACTTCCTCCACTCCTGCAGAGGCAGAGCGAGGGATAGAGTAAAACACAGACCACCCTCCCCTCCCCACTGCAGTTCCCCAGCCACAACCTGGCAACAGTAAAGAAGGGAACTTTTGAATCAGAGATGAGACTAGGGTTTTAAACTGGGCAGAGCCTTAAGTGAAAGTGACTAGGATGCACACAGTCTCCTTCAGGTGCCATTTAAAAATCTGTCACCCAGATGGGAGATTCACCAATAGAGAAGGGGATGACAATGCATAAAAAATAAAACTATTTCATGTGTGTACTTCTCTGAATTATGGCTGCTCAGTAAAGTTGGTTATATTTGTCAAGTAGTCAGATTTATTCCTACCCAAGGACCAAGTGTGGGCACCATCCTCAGGGTGGTGGGAATGTTTATTTCAGAAGTTAGATGACATAAGAAGATGTGGCTGGAGGCATGGAGACTCCGAGCCCCAGAGTAATAAGAGTAATTCCTGCAAAGACAGGAAGAAGTATTTTGAGGAGAGGGCTTTGCTGGATAAGGAAGTGCTGTACAACCCGATACCTTCCCCTGGAGGAATACCACATACTGCAGCACAATGGATATGGCTAATCTTTGCCAGATTATTCTGTAGCTGACATCAACCTAGGAGCTTTTTATTTAAGCCTCACAACAACCAAATAGAGATTCTGTTGATAGCCCCATTTTACAGACAGGGAAAGTGAGGTTCAGAGAGATTAAGTAATCTCAGGTTCACTCTCCCAAGTCCAGTCTCTGTCTCATATACACAAAATGTTAAGTAACTTTCCCAAGGTGGCAGAGCAAGGATTGAAGCCCAGGCTGACTCCACAGCCAAACAGAAAAATCCCCACACTGCTTTGCCTCTGCTCTCGAGGGAGAGCAGCATTGAGGGCTATTTTGTTAAGGCAGAGAGTTTTATTCTCAGTTCATCCGGAGCTCCAAGATACGCTTGTATATATTCAGAAGTCGTTAATTTTTCCTTCTATTCTGAATCTTATATGTTTCTGACCTTTTATAATGGCTATTAAGTGGCTCGGTGTTCCACCCCACAAACTTTTCCCCACAATGTCCTTGGAGATGCTTCACACATGGGAAAGAAATCTGAGGCATTGGCTATTGAGGATAAATGGAACATATTCCTAAGTTCCCTATAAAGGGTCCTTTCCCCTTCCTATGAGACTTTCCAATACTCATTCTGGACATTTCCCTTTCATTATCAGCACCATGGCAAGAAGAATTTCATGTGGAAATAACTTTATGCAGTAAGCAGGGCCTGTCCTCATCCCTTTTTAAGCCTCCTGTGACCTCCTAGCTGTAAATGGGAAAAACCATGGATTTTGCATATTAAAAACAACCAAGAAACCAAGAGAGATTTGTGTGGGAGGAAGAGCCCATTATATGCCAGTTTCAAGGAAAGTAATGGCCCAATATTGGGTGTAGTAGTGGCTGCTGCCTTCACAGTTTGGCAGGGAAGTGCTTTTTCCAGGGAAACATTATGGTCTCAGAAGCCAGGATGGCTAGAGCCCGTTAATGGCACATCTTTAGGTAAGGCTGGGCATGGCCCACTTGCCCATGGATGGGCTGGACATGCTATGAAGAGCAGAGATCTGGAATTAGACTTTCTAGCTGGAGGGTCAGGGCACTAAGGTGGGTCAAATGCAACTGAGAACACCAGGAAGAAGTTCTGACGAGTGTGAAAATGGATGTCCCAAGGGTCAGGGACAGATAGGCAGAGTTGGTACTGGGAATCCCATACAAAGTAGAGGCTCCAGCACTAGCTGAGAATCCAGGAGAGGTGATACTGGGAAGCAGGTCAGCAGGCAGCATCCAGGTCCACCAGGAGGGATCTAGGATCCTCCCACTGTGATCAGGAGCTGGACACGGGCTTCAGTCTCTAGAAGAGGCAGGGTCAAAACCTTGTGCTTGTTCTAAGTGGACCGGGGTATTAGGCAAATCCTGAACCAGGACATCAAACGCAGGCACAAGGCAGAACTCCAGACATGGGAAGTCAGACACAAGATGGGAGAAGACCTGATCTTTGAAATCAAACAGAAATTCAGGTTACAGAACTGGTACCCAAAACAGCCAGGGTGACCTTCTGCTGAGACCCTGTGGTCAGTTTGGTCCCCTCACATCCTTCCCTGATATGAACAGACTTGCAAACAGAGGGGCAGCTCCCCTGCAGGAGGACCACCAGGGGTCCCAGTTGGGCAGAACCAAGCAGGATTTGGCTTCCCTCTCCCTCTGGGATACCTCACTGCAGTCCAGCCACTACTCCTGCTTGTCCCTATGCTTAAAAGTTAAGGACACAGGAAATGGCTCCCTGATCCAAATCATGGGGTCACCAGGCCCAATAACAGGTCATTTAAGGGGACCACAGTAGATATTTTTATAACTGTGCATGTATATTCTCAAAAGACTAAAAATTATCTTCAAAACTCTAGTCTTAAATATTCCAGTAGACATTTATGGGCTATGTTCTTCATTCTGCCCAGCGCCAGTCAGCATCAAAGAACCTCAGGCTGAGAGGTGTATATCGAGGGATCATCTAGTCTGCCTCTTTTCTGTACATTTCCAGCAAAAGACTGTCCACCCTCTCTTTGACCATCTTTGAAACCGTTCCGAAGACAAAACTTTTCCTTATATTGAGCCAGAACTGGCGTTCCTTACAACTCCCACACAGTAGTCTTTGCATTGTCTGAGGGAATCTGAAAGGAGAAATCTATTTCCTTTTCCGTGTGTGAAGGCAAGATTCAGGAACTGTTATAGGCTGAGTTGTGTCCCCACTAAAATGCATATGTTGAAGTTCTAACCCTTACCCCCTCAAAATGAGACTGTGTTTGGAGACAGGGTCTGTAAAGAGATAATTAAAATGAGGTCACATAGGTGGACTGTCAGCCA